>CM065739.1:57163811-57176311 GCA_033310375.1 Conus canariensis
CTGGAAAACAGCCTGACCCAGCGACTGAAAGACAGAAATGGACAGAAAGCTGCCGCGGTTGTTCCCGAACCAACGACTATATCCTGTACAAAAGTCGGATTTGCTTTGAACAATACTTCGATGTTTTACCACCGTGTTACAGGCTGCCAATGTTAAAGCTCAGAACTAGCAATGACAAATTACCAATAGAAAAGGGAGACACATCAATCTACCCCATGAGGATAGACTATGTCTGCTCTGTAGCATGAATCAAACAGGCGATGAATATCACGTTGTTATGGAATGTCCAGAATTAAAACATATCCGTGATCAATTTTTACCTCGGTACTACAGATCACGACCAAATTTTTATAAATATGCATCGTTAATGACAACAAGTAACAGGAGAAGATGACGTAATGCTGCTAAGTTTATCAAACAAGGGCTCCTACTGTTTTCTTAATCTGCCTTACACCATTGATCACCCTAATGTAATCTCTGTCTTGGAAAAAAAAAGTGACTATATATGTATGAACAGATATCACAGTATCTATTAAGATTTTTAATTCTTAATACATACTTCATACTTTCCTTTATGTAAGTGATTAATCATTTTATACGGGGATACTTTCTCATTCCTTTCATTTGTTATCCTGATCTTTTGTTTATTGCATGTGTATGAATATATATAATTACACCCCGGGTAAAGTCATGTCAAAATATGCCTTTTTGATCTCTCTCTCTCTCTCTCTCTCTCTCCTCTCCTCTCTCTCTCTCTCTAAACTGCCCTTACTTTTCATGCTCTCTCATACAATAACATTTACGAAAGTATAATGCTTCTGCAGCATGTATTTACAGCAGTGCATTTGGTCTAGTCAATTCCATCCGGGCATTGTAAATTGTAGTCTGTCAGTGCCATATACTCTATGCTGCACGTGTGTTATTGATACAATAATCCTCTCTCTCTCTCTCTCTCTCTCTCTCTCTCTCCTCCCTTGTATGGATAATGAACCTCATCGTAAACTACCTAGGTGTTGCATTGACTAGAATTAATGACACACATTTACATAACTACGGACGCTTACTTTCATTCTAATCCAGTCAACCCTATATTGTGTGCTTTCATGCTTTTATGTGGCTTTAATATAGGCTACTCTGATTCTTGTATGTAATTTCACTTTCTTTATTCTTCCTATTTTCGTATTTCTCTATGACTCAAAAGAGTTAACGAGAATAAACCATTGTTCTGCGAACGCGCCAAATTGTTCTAGCTGATCCCCAACTCACTGTGACACATTTCTAACAGTAGTGATTGTTAGAACATAAAAAGAGTGGACAGCGAGTCAGAAAAATAGTTCCCTGAAATGTACATAGTGTTGATTGTACCAATATTTCTTTTACCTAGTGCTTTATATCCAATTTTTTTTCTTAGCTGTGTTCTCGCATAGTTCACTAATCATTGGACTGGGAGGTAGACTGGAAACTGGTCCGTCTTACTCTACCCTTAAGCCGTCCCTCTAGTAGTTAACCTTCGGTCTGTTTCTTTCGCGTCCATCTCTTACAGTCTGGCTTTAGTTGTGCATCGTTCAGTTTTCTTATTTACATATCACCCCCCCCCCCCCCCCACCTCCCCTTCTCCTTTCTGGCCCCTACTTAGATTTCGATCTTTTTCTCTTTTTCTAGTATAATTATCTGACTGCAGTATTCCTTTTCGCCATCGGAAGAAGAAGAACGCTACTGAGAATATTGTAAACAATTCAATAGTAACCCTGCAATTCTCTCTCCTCTCTCTCTCTCTCTCTCTCTCTCTCTCTACGCGCGCGCGTGTGTGTGTGTGTGTGTGTGTGCGCGCGCGCGCGCGCGTGTGTGTGTGTATACGCGTGCGTGCGTGCGTGTCTTCACGGTGTATGACCAGACCACAATGCATCGTCACACTTCCTTGTTTCCGCATCCACATGAACCAGCCCATGAAGGAGACAACCGCCGCGGGTCACACACAGTGATGATGCCACGATCCCAACAGCTCCCTCAGTGCCTTTCAACCAATCACCACCTCGCATGACCTCCCCGAGATCGATATTCTTCTTCAGCGAGTGGCGTGTCCTTGCGCGAGCACCCACGCACCCACCCACCCAGTCACCCCACCTCAGACAAAGACCACGTGCCGCACGTGCACATGTGCTCTAGCGTCTGGAGAGGTGTGTTCTCTCTCTTTGTTGTCGGCGAATGTGTTGGTGGTGGTAGTGATAGCGACACGGTGGCTTCGCGGTTGAACTGTTTCTGAACATCCTTTTGTGTCGGAAGTTTGAGGCCCCAAACCCGGTAGTTGTACTGGTACCACTCATAGCCGATGCTGTCATATCGCTGAACGTGGAACAATAAACTGCCTCCCGAGGATAATTTTCTGGGAAGACTGGCTTCGATGTGACTCACCGATGTGACAGGCGTGTCTGCTTTAGGGTGATGGGCCACAGCTCGCGTTATATGTGTGTGGGGTCACTGACGTAACTGTGATGAGTGTTTTTTGTGTTTGTATTTTGTTTTCCCTTTAAAAGGATTCTGATTGTCTGTGGATCTGCGTAGCGTGCGTCCGCCCGAACACGGTGCTTAAATAGTGCTGAGCAAGCAGCGGGTTGGGACGAGAGACTGAACTGAGGGGCTCGCACTGAAACGTTTGGTGTGGGAATCAGGTGGACCCGAAGACTGTACATAAGTACGTAAAAACAAACAAACAAAAACAAAACAAACAAAAAAGGGAGAGAACAAAGCGTGATTATGGAAATGACATAGAAAGGGAGAGAAGAAGAAGAAGAAGAAGGAGAAGAAGAAGAAGAGGAAAAAGAAGAAGAAGAAGAAGAAGAAAAGTGAAAAGACAGAGAAAGAGAAGGAGAGAGAAGAATAACAACAACAACAAAGGGTGAAGATAACGGGAAAAATAGCCGAGGAAAAAAAACACACACAGTGAAAAGAGACGACAGTGAAGATGCAAAGCAAGTTTTCTGCGTGTCGATAAATGACAAAACACGCAAACAGCCAACCCACCTGCATAAATTCTGCGTTCCGCACAGGAATAAGCAAATAATATAGAAAAGGAGCGAGAGAGAGACTCGTGACTCGTGACTTTAATGTGAGGCCATCAGCCTATTCACATGAGTACGCAACAAGAAATATACATCAATTTTACATAATCAGAACAAAATTCACCATAACTACAACGAAGCATTCTTCCCTGACAGTATGTACATGCAAAATTCTATCTTGATCATACATTAACACTACTTGGTACATTCTTCCTTATGAACGTAATGTAAGTATATATATTATTATTTTAAAACTCATGATATTAATGCTGTTGATACTATCATACAAAACACATGTTTTCTATTTCGTTACCCTCATCATATTTCGTTTATACAGTGAAGACCTTTCTTCCCTGCGTCGTAAGATTCTCCGGAAAGCTGTACTATTTTAAGCATCTTTTGTTTACATCAATTACGCATGCGCAAAATAAGCCTATCGCCCTCTCCGGTGCAAAGGTAAACCCCGAATCTTGAGTCTACATAACAAAGCTGCCATGCTGACCTTTGACACACAGAGTGTGTTCGTCTGTGGTCGTGTTCGTGTGGTGTTGGACTTGTGTTGTTTATATTCGTTGGATTTAGCAGCCCCATGGATAAATTACTAAAACCTTGTTGCTTTCCATGTATCAGGTTGGTACATTCCTTCAGTTTTTTCACTTTAATTGTCGTTTTCCCTATTTCTTTCAGCCTGAGACCCTGTCATATTCTGTCCCGTGGTCTTGTCGACACTTGACTCGCACACTGTGTCTTGACCGCCCGCCGACCAGAGGAGTCCCTTAATGGTCGGATCCCTAGAGTTCAAACTTGGATAATTCAAAACAACCGTCGGAAAATAATCAAAATGCATACAACAGCTATCGTTATTCAAAGAGTACAAAACCATGCTAATTATACTCTGATCAACGGCAACCATCACAGCAGACGATCCAGCCAAGACTCGACAGACAATTCTCATTCCTACTCCCACTCTCTCTCCCACACTCGCTCCCACCGCCTCCCACTATCGCCCCATCCGCCTCACACTCCACTACCCCCCTCCCCCCCCCCCCCCCCCCCCCCCTCGCTCTCTGAGCAGAGAGCGGAAGAACGGGCGAGAGACGGCCAGAGGGAGATTGACACTGTGTGCGAGTAGCGGAATGGAACGCATTCATCACCGCTTCATGCTGATTTGCATGTTGACCTACTTCTTAATTCTCCTACGTGCCTTACTGTTTGCTTTACGAAACTGGCCAAATTCTCGTCCTACTTTCGTTTCCTGGATTATCTTACTTACATACTTCATCACTTCATGGTCAAATTATTTATCTATGTTTCCCTTTGTATTCATTTCGTAGTTTTACGTGTGTATGTATATACAGATTTCGTTACTTATTTTAACCTTCCTCTTCCGTACATGTTTTCTTAAATACATATGATTTTCTATTATATGCACATTTTCCATACTCATTTAACTTGAACCATTCATATACCTAGACTACCCCCCCCCCCCCCCCCCCCCCCCACGGTGGCCACGTTTGTTCCCATATTGTGTTAGTTCCCATATTGTGTTATCCGGTTGCTTCCTCCATGCTCCCCCCCCCCCCCCCCCCCCCCCTCATGCTCCTTCTTACTTGTCATGTATTCTTACTTATATCCATTCAGATTATAATTACACGTATTCCCTCTTAGTTGCCTTAATTATCTGTACTCTTGCGTAATTACATATTTTTAGTTATACATTCAATTCTACTACACTTCTTGATCCATCTTGACTCAATCAGTCTCATCCTCATACTTATTACTTTTGTTTTCTATTCTTTTTGTTTTTCATTTACACACACACACACACACACACACACACATGCATATGTATATATATACCCACACACATGCGTACATCACCCACATACATACAGTGTATGATACACACATACACATATGTACACATACACACACACACACACACACACATGCGTACACACATACATACACACATGCACATTTTACAATCTTGTTCATGTTCTTATAAGTATCCCTACTCCATCATCCATTTGTAATAACCTCATTCTCCCTCATTTCCATTCATAATTGTACATTTCCATTCATATTCATATTCATTCATTGCACATAATTTCCTCAAAACATATTCATTTCCATAATTCCATTCCTTCATATTATATTACATTCATGTTCCCTCATATTACACCCTTGTATTCACTTTTATATAGTTATCTTTCCATCATAGTCCTTGTCTTGCTTCACATCTGAGTATACAATTGCATAATCTCATGTGTTCATATAACATCTCATTCGTAAATCTGTTCATATCATCACACCAATCACAATTTCGTACTCATTCTGGTATTTGTGTTACTTTCCATACTGAGAAACACCTTCCAAGTTAAATCCATGATTCAATCTTCTCTAGATATTATGATATCACAACACATCCATGTTCATTTATTATGCATATAGATTCACATGTTTATATGCTTTACACATAAGCATTCACATAATCATACATATGTATATATACACATACACAGAGACATATACAGTTTGAATTCGGCTATAAATCCACAGAAGCAAAACCAAGTCTCTTCTCTTTGTCTTATATTTGTGTTTCTCTGAATTTTAATGCATAAAAAGTATACATTGCTACATCACGTGTCATTTCCACGTTTTCATTTTGTAATAGGTTTCTTAGTGTAATTGTATCCTTATTTCTATAATGTTTATAAATATATTTCTCCCTTAATTGTCTATAACATGGGCATATCTTGAAAAAGTGTAATTCGGTTTCTTCTGTTGGACAAAAAGGACATGTTGTAATTGCTTCCTTGTCTGTGAACTTGTTGTTTATATGTAATTCGTTTACCCCTAAACGTAGTCTGGTTAGTGCTTTTCTAAATTTCGCTATTGTGATGTCGTAGAAATATTTTTCAGTATGGTGTACAGATTTAAAAGAGCGATAAGTATTAAAACGTTCGCTGTTTTCTATTTTATCATGCCAGTTCTGCTTGTGACAGTCTATCATTCTTTGTCTTAATACTGAAATAAATCTGTTCTCATCTCCTACACCTTCATTTAGCCATACTTCTGAAAAGCCATATATGTCTAAACAGTGTTTTAATTCTAATGCCCAATTTTGAGATTTGTTTATTTCGGTCTTTTCTCTTTCATATGCTTGTCTGGGGAGTCTGTTTGGTGCTATTTTTTATAATTTTAAACCAATACCTAATCGCCCTTATTGTGCTATCTATGCATATAGGATATCTACCCAACTCTCCATATATTAGATTATTTGGGGTTTTCTTGCCCACACCCATATATTTTTTACAGGCGAACAAGTGTATATTTTCTATTGCTTTATATCTAGTTAGGCCCCATGCTTCTGCTGCGTATAAGAGTAAGGGTTTAACTTGAGTATCAAACAGTTTAAAGTAAATAGCCATATCTATATGTCCTAAACTATACATAGTTTTCATTATTTCCATAATTTTGCCTTTCGCTCTACCTGCATATTCAGAAAGTGATATGTCTACTGAGAGTTTAGTTGTCAAGGTGAAACCTAGGTACTTATAACTGTTTACTACTTCTAGTTCTTGGTCTTTGTAGTACCATTTCTCCTTTTTACCCAAATAGCCCCCTTTCCTAAAAACCATTATTTTTGTTTTTTGTAGATTTACTGTTAAACCTATAGAATCCGAGGCTTGTTGTAGGTTCTTTAATTGGTTTTGTAAGCCGGCTGGTGTTAATGATATCAGGGCTATGTCATCTGCAAATAACAATGTGTAAATCTCTTCTGCACCTGGTAGAAATTGGTAACCACGTCTCCCTTTTCTTGTGACATTGTCCGCCACTTCTGTTATTAATAGAGAAAAAATCAAGGGGACAACAAACAACCTTGTTTCACTCCTGCTGGGCATTCGAAAAATTCTGTTAAATCAGTTCCATATCTAACACAAGCTTGAACTGTTTTGTATATACCTTTTAACATGTTGAGCATTTTTGTAGATACTTTATGTTTCTGTAGTATCTCCCATAATTTGTCTCTATTTACAGTATCAAATGCTTTCTGATAATCTATGAATGCTACATAAAATTTACTTCTACGTCTGCCATAAAGGCAATTTGTTATCATAGTTGTTAATGTGCAAATGTGGTCTATTGTCGAATATCCCCTTCTAAATCCTGCTTGTTCCTTACTAATTTTGTTCTCATCTTCTGCCCTGTTGTAAAGTCTTCAGTTGATTATTGCTGTAAAAATTTTACTTGTAATGCATAACAGTGAAATCCCTCTATAATTTCCTGGGTTTTGCTTATCACCTTTCTTGTGGAGTGGTACAATTACTGCACGTGACCATTCTAAGGGGAAGTAACTTTCTTGGAACAGTTTATTGAATAACTTAGTTAGATATGGTATTATTTTACTATATATTGTTTTTAGAAATTCTGGGGGATTTCATCTATTCCTGGGGATTTACCTGATTTCAGTTTGTTTATTGCTAAACCTACTTCCTGTTCTGTTATATCTTCATCTAGCTCTTGTACTAGAATCTCTTCAATATTCACTTGCTGTTCTCTTACAATAGCTCCTTGCCTTCCTGTTATTTGGGGGTTCAATATGCTTTCAAAATGTTCTTTCCATTGTTCAGATGTAATAACTGGTAATTTATTTTTCTTTCTTCTAATGTTTTTTATTGTGCTCCAGAATTTCTGGCTATCCTTCTGATTTTGCATAAGTGTATCATATATCTGTTCCCTGTATTGTTTTTTCTTTCCTCTAATCATTTTTTGATAAGAAGTCCGTTTGTTATTATATATTTCCTTTCTTTCTTCATATTTAATAGGATTTTTATTTTTATCTATTAAATTAAGTCTACACAGTGCTTGTCTTGTTTCTTTCTTTTCCATCTTGCACACTTTATCATACCACCCATTTGTAGGTTTATAGTCCCCTCCTGAACTAGTTATTTTGCTCATACATTCTCCAGCATTCTTTAGTAATTGGTTAAATTTAACTATACTTGTATCTACATCTTGATCAATTTCCTCCTTAATTTGTTCTAATATTGTTTGTGCTCTTTCAGATTCCATGAAGTTTATGTAGACTTGTGCTTTGGCTGGGTCCCATTTTATTTTCTTTGTAAATGTTCTCTTTTGTTGATCTTTCTGGATATCCTGCACTGTGCTCAGAAGCTCCATTCTAACTGGCATATGGTGAGACTCAATTCTTTCATCCACTAAACAGCTGTCAACATTTTCGATTAATTCTATGGAGCATACATAGAGAGAGAGAGAGAGAGAGAGAGAGAGAGAGAGAGAGAGAGAAACTGCATTCTGAAACCTATACCAACGACCAACAACAGCTCAATCCAAAACATCAGTGAATAAAAGACACAAGAGGACTCGGAGAAGTCGACAACAGTATCGGACACCGGACAGAAGATATTCTGCAGCTGTGTTCGAGCAGAAGCTACCACAACACCACCATCGCTGTCATCATCAGCGATAACAGAATAACTCTTGTAGCGACGACATCATCATCATCGCCATCAGCAAGAACAGTAACAGCAGCAGCAGCAGCAGCAGCAACTTTCCAGGATGTTGGAGGCAGACGACATCACGTGTTCCTTCGTGTGCCTTCAGGTGAGATGTTCAAAATTGTCTGACTGCAGACGTGGACTTTTGGAAAGGGGGATGGGGTGGGGGTGGGGGGTGAGGGTGGGGTGCGGGAGGGGAGGGGGTGATTGTCGTGGTTTGCATGATATTGTATTTATTTATTCATTTAAAAAAAAAATTGTTTATTCATTTATTTGTTGTTGTTTTTTTGTGTTGTACATTTTAATACACTGGTGATTTGCTCAATGTTTTATTCATTTATTCATTCATTTGTTTATTTATTCATTTATTTATTTGCTTATTCATTTATTTGTTTATCAATTCATGTATGGATTTGTTTATCATATCTATTTATTCATTTTGTTTAGGCCTATCTATTTATTTATTTTTTCATTTTAACACACATATCTTACAGAAGAAATACATCCACACAATATCACACATACACTACACATACATACACACGCTCACACAACCCTCTCTGTACCAACGCATCTTTCGTCAAATATCAGAGCAGTTAATAAGTATTTTCATATACAGAATGTTTACAAAAAGAAACAGATCCACAAAAGATCACACGTACAATACACATACATACATACAGACACTCTCACACCCCACCGACCCCCGTACGAACGCATGTTCTGTCCAATACCGGGACCGTTTGATAGCAGAAAATAATTATAGAGATCGGTCTACCATGAGAAGGAAAAAAAAAAAGAAAGAACCCCCAAAACAAAACTCTCTCTCTCTCTCTCTCTCTCTCTCTCTCTCTCTCTCTCTCTCTCTTTATGCAGTGACAGAAACTGACTGCTGATATTGATGCACGCACCTACAATGTTCTTTTGTTGAACTTCAGATGTGATAAATCTATTCTCGATGTGTTGATGTGTCTCTTACGTCCATTGTCAAAGTGGCATCGCATTATGGAATCCCTTCTAAGGGGTATCTGGCCTATGCTGAATAAAACATTTCCCCATTTACATTGTACATCTCTCTCTCTCTCTCTCTCTCTCTCTCTCTCTCTCTCTCTCTCTCTCTCGTCTATCTTTGTATCTCTCTGTGTCTTTCTCCATTCTCTCTCTTTCTTTCTCTCTTTTCCTCTCTCTCTCTCTCTCTCTCTCTGTCCTCTCTCTCTGTCTCTCCCCCCCTCTCTCTCGTCTATCTCTCTCTCTCTTTCTCCATCTCTCTCGTCTCTCTCCCCTCTCTCTCTCTGTCTGTCTCTCTCCCCCTCTTTCTCTTTCTCTCTCTCTTTCCCTCCCCCTCTATTTCTCTCTCTCTCATCTCTCTCTTTCTCCACCCCTCTCTCTTTCTCTCTCCCCCTCTCTCTCCTGTTTCTCTCTCTCTATCTCTTTCTCTCTCTCTCTGTCTTTCTCCCCCCTCTCTCTCTCTTTTTCTCTTTCTCTTTCCCTCCCTCTCTCTCTATTTCTCTCTCATTTTTCTCTCTCTCTCTCGTCTCTCTCTTTCTCTCTCCACATCTCTCTCTCTCTTCCCCCCCCCTCTCTCTCTTACTCTCTCTTTCTCTCTCCACCTCTGTCTCTCTCCCCATCTCTCTCCCCCCCCTCTCTCTCTCTTTCTCTCACTCTTCTCCCTCTTTCTCCCTCCACCCCTCTCTCTTCCCTCCTCTCTCCCACCCCCCCCCTCTCTCTCTCTCTCTTTCTCTCTCGTGTTATGTGAATGAAAGCGGATCCTGACACGAGAATGGCCGTCTTCCTGCTGGAATGCCAAAGGAAATGACGCAGAGGAACAGCGCGCTGTTAAACGTCTGAAATTGAAAGCAATTTCTCTATCACCACCACCACCCCCCTCGCACTCTCACCCCTCTTTCTCTCTGTTCTTCCCTCCCCCCTCTTCCCCTTCTCTCTGTCACTCCTCTCCTCCTCCCCCCCCCCCCCCCCCCCCACATCCTGTCCTCTCCTCTCCACCTACCTCCTCCATCCCGAATTGTCTGTCTGTCTGTCTGTCTGTCTGTCTCCCTGTGTGTTTCAATGTGTCTGTCTGCCCACTGTCATTGTCTGTGCTGGCCTTCATGGAGATGTTTGTTCAGCTGTCAAACGCGCATTATATACTGTGTTAATCTTGTTCCTGTTCTTCGTGTCCTTTGTCCTTGTCCTTGTCCTTTGTCCTTGTCCTTGTCCTTGTCCCTGTTCTCCTCCTCCTCCTCCTCCTCCTCTTCCTCTTCCTCCTTCTCCTCTTCTTGTTCTTGTTGATCTTGTTCTTCTGCTTGTTCTTCTTGTTCTTGTTGATCTTGTTCTTCTGCTTGCTCTTCTTGTTCTTGTTGATCTTGTTCTTCTGCTTGTTCTTCTTGTTCTTGTACTTCGCCTTCTATTCCTCCCCCTCTTCTTTTACTCCTCCTCCTCTTGTTGTGGTTGTTCTTCTTCTTTTTCTTCTTCTCCTTCTTCTTCTTCTCCTTCTTCTCCTTCTTCTTCTCCTTCACCTTCTTCACCTTCTTCTTCTTCTTCTTCTCATTCTTCTTCTTCTCCTTCTTCTTCTCCTTCTTCTACTCTTCCACCTCCCTCATTCTTCTTCTTCCTCCTCCTCCTCCTCCTTTTCTTCTTGTTCTCCTCCATGTTCTTGTTCTCCTTGTTCTTCTTGCTCTTGTTCTTGTTCTTCTTCTGTCCCTGCTCCTCCTTCTTCTGTCCCTGCTCCTCTTGCTCCCCCCCTCCCTCCCCCCTCCTCCTCTTCTGCTCTTCCTCTCTCTCTTCCTTCCTCCTCTACTGCTCTTCCTCTCTCTCTTCCTTCCTCCTCTTCTGCTCTTCCTCTCTCTCTTCCTTCCTCCTCTTCTGCTCTTCCTCTCTCTCTTCCTTCCTCCTCTTCTGCTCTTCCTCTCTCTCTTCCTTCCTCCTCTTCTGCTCTTCCTCTCTCTTCCTTCCTCCTCTTCTGCTCTTCTCTCTCTCTTCCTTCCTCCTCTTCTGCTCTTCCTCTCTCTCTTCCTTCCTCCTCTTCTGCTCTTCCTCTCTCTCTCTCTCTCTCTCTTCCTTCCTCCTCTTCTGCTCTTCCTCTCTCTTCCTTCCTCCTCTTCTGCTCTTCCTCTCTCTCTTCCTTCCTCCTCTTCTGCTCTTCCTCTCTCTCTCTCTCTCTCCTCTCTCTCTCTCTCTCTCTTCCTTCCTCCTCTTCTGCTCTTCCTCTCTCTCTTCCTTCCTCCTCTTCTGCTCTTCCTCTCTCTCTCTTCCTTCCTCCTCTTCTGCTCTTCCTCTCTCTCTTCCTTCCTCCTCTTCCTCTCTCTCTCTTCCTTCCTCCTCTTCTGCTCTTCCTCTCTCTCTTCCTTCCTCCTCTTCTGCTCTTCCTCTCTCTCTTCCTTCCTCCTCTTCTGCTCTTCCTCTCTCTCTTCCTTCCTCCTCTTCGATCCCTGTCTCATTTCTTGACTTGGCCTATGCTTTCCTTGAAGACCAAGACTACACTGTACGCCTTGCATGTCCAGTGTACAGTTCTGTCGCCAGTTTTCTTTTATGTTTGTTACAAAGCAGTAAATGTAGCAGTACGAAGGTGTCAGCACACCACGCATCAGTACTGTGTCATAAACACAGACGCTCTGTATCGTACTTTAAAACATTGTAAAGAAAAAAATCAGAAAGCGAATGTTCATCGATAATGAAGCATACAGCTTGTGTACATACTGAGCGGGCGTGTTTTAAAACAAGGGCAAAGAAAAACAGATAAAAAGTGTGTGTGTGTGTGTGTGTGTGTATGTGTGTGTGTGTGTGTGTGTGTGTGTGTGTGTGTGTGTGTGTGTGTGTTGGGGGGGGGGGGATAGGAGGATAGAGGCCCCATTAAAAAAAAAAGAAAGAAAGAAAGTTAAAAAAAAAAAAGATGAAGAAGAAGAAAAAAAGAAGTTGG
>CM065739.1:57191311-57193811 GCA_033310375.1 Conus canariensis
ATTTTTGTTTATACTCGGCAAACTTGCCAATGTATGGCAGACAGTTTTTTTTTTAAAGTATCAGTGGCAAATCCACTCTGTATGGTAATTTTTTTCTTAACACTGGCACGCTTACCAATGTCTAGCAGATATTCCATCAGTTATAGACTTACCACTGATAGGCAGACATTGTTTTAATCGATAGTAAAGTTTGCACTCTACGATGTACAATTTTTGTTTATATGTGACAAACCTACCACTGTATGGTAAACATGTTTTTTACACGGAAGACCTTTTCTTCTTATTCATGAAAAACTTACCACTGTTTAGCGGACTTTTTTTTAATTATCACTGGCAAAAACTGCATGGGAGACTTTTCTTTTTTTTAGCAATAGCAAACTTACCACTACGAGACAGATTTTTTTTTTCAAATCAGTGTCAGTTTTACCATTGTTTGGTAGACGTTTTTTACCCTTTATAGGCTCAGCAGTGTTTAGACAGGACAGACAATATTTGAAAATGACAAGAAACTGCCACGTGAGATAAGTTTGTGGTGAAACATAGACGGAAAGGTTGGTTCGGGCGGCTTGAGGCAATGCTGCCAAGTTTTCTTTCTTCTTTCTTTCTTTCTTTTTTTTTTTTTTTTTTTTTTTTTAACCATCTGCTTCCTGTGACGGTGTCAGCTTGCGTTGACCTAGTTGTTTCCCTTGACAGGTTCAGTCTGTTTCTGACCCCTCTGTTCTTTGGGCCAGACTAAGTCTGTTTTTGATTCCTCTGTTCTCTGTGCCAGACTACATTTGTTTTTGATTCCTCTGTTCTCTGTGCCAGACTACGTTTGTTTTTGACCCCTCTGTTCTCTGTGTCAGGTTCAGTCTGTTTTTTATCCCTCTGTTCTCTGTGTCAGGTTCAGTCTGTTTTTGATCCCTCTGTCTCTGTGCGAGGCTAAGTCTGTTTCTGACCCCTCTGTCATTCTGTGCCAGACTAAGTCTGTTTCTGACCCCTCTGTCTCTGTGCCAGACTAAGTCTGTTTCTGACCCCTCTGTCTCTGTGCCAGACTAAGTCTGTTTCTGACCCCTCTGTTACCTGTGTCACACTAAGTCTGTTTCTGACCCCTCTGTCTCTGTGCCAGACTAAGTCTGTTTCTGACCCCTCTGTTACCTGTGTCACACTAAGTCTGTTTCTGACCCCTCTGTCTCTGTGCGAGGCTAAGTCTGTTTCTGACCCCTCTGTCATTCTGTGCCAGACTAAGTCTGTTTCTGACCCCTCTGTCTCTGTGCCAGACTAAGTCTGTTTCTGACCCCTCTGTCTCTGTGCCAGACTAAGTCTGTTTCTGACCCCTCTGTTACCTGTGTCACACTAAGTCTGTTTCTGACCCCTCTGTCTCTCTGTGTCAGGCTAAGTCTGTTTCTGACCCCTCTGTCTCTCTGTGTCAGACGAAGTCTGTTTCTGACCCCTCTGTTCTCTGTGCCAGATTAAGTCTGTTTCTGACCCCTCTGTTACCTGTGTCACACTAAGTCTGTTTCTGACCCCTCTGTCTCTCTGTGTCAGACTAAGTCTGTTTTTGACCCCTCTGTCTCTCTGTGCCAGACTAAGTCTGTTTCTGACCCCTCTGTTCTCTGTGCCAGATTAAGTCTGTTTCTGACCCCTCTGTCTCTCTGTGTCAGGTTCAGTCTGTTTCTGACCCCTCTGTCTCTGTGTGCCAGACTAAGTCTGTTTCTGACCCCTCTGTCTCTCTGTGCCAGATTAAGTCTGTTTCTGACCCCTCTGTCTCTCTGTGTCAGGTTCAGTCTGTTTCTGACCCCTCTGTCTGTGCCAGACTAAGTCTGTTTCTGACCCCTCTGTCTCTGTGCCAGACTGTCTGTTTCTGACCCCTCTGTCTGTGCCAGACTAAGTCTGTTTCTGACCCCTCTGTCTGTGCCAGACTAAGTCTGTTTCTGACCCCTCTGTCTCTGTGCCAGACTAAGTCTGTTTCTGACCCCTCTGTCTCTGTGCCAGACTAAGTCTGTTTCTGACCCCTCTGTCTCTGTGCCAGATTGTCTGTTTCTGACCCCTCTGTCTCTGTGCCAGACTAAGTCTGTTTCTGACCCCTCTGTCTCTGTGCCAGACTAAGTCTGTTTCTGACCCCTCTGTCTCTGTGCCAGACTAAGTCTGTTTCTGACCCCTCTGTCTGTGCCAGACTAAGTCTGTTTCTGACCCCTCTGTCTCTCTGTGTCAGACTAAGTCTGTTTTTGACATATTTCTTTTATATATTTGTACTCAAGAAAATAATATACTGTGTGGCAGTACCATATCTTCACTTGCTGTGACCCAACCCACCCTGTCTTCCTGTTTGTTAGCCTGTCTGTCCGTCTGTCTGTCCGTCTATCTGTCTGTCCTATGCTATTTGTGTATCCCTACCGACCTCTTTATCTGACTTTATTTATCCTGTATGTTTTTCATCAAAAGCATGTATATACATATCGTACGAGTAGCAGTATTAGAATAATACGATGTATACTGGCTCGTGAATATTTCCTAAAGC
>CM065739.1:57216311-57268811 GCA_033310375.1 Conus canariensis
ACGATAGCCAGATATATGTCAACGATAGCCAAACAGATATTAACGACAGCCAACCAGATATGGCCGATTACCCAGAAGGTATGAAACTCGAACAGGCAAATACCAATCGTAGCCGATCACGCATTCCTGATGACCTAGCAGATACGATAGATGACGCAGCCGATATAAAAGCAAACCAAGCAGATATAAAAGATGACGAAGCAGACATGAAAGCTGACCAAGCAGATGGGAATGATGGCAAAGCAGATCTGAACGATGTCCAAGCAGATGTAACCATTGACCAAATAATAATCAAAGATGACCAAAGGTATGTCAACACTGATCAAGCTGTGACAGAGGACCAAGCAGATGTGACGGAGTACCGAGCAGATCTGAAAGAGGACCACGCAGATTTGAAAGAGGACCCAGCAGATTTGATAGAGGACCAAGCAGATTTGAAAGAGGACCACGCAGATTTGAAAGAGGACCCAGCAGATTTGATAGAGGACCAAGCAGATCTGAAAGAGGACCAAGCAGATTTGATAGAGGACCGAGCAGATCTGGAAGACCAAGCAGATCTGAAAAAGGACCCAGCAGATCTGAAAGAGGACCAAGCAGATCTGAAAGAGGACCAAACAGATTTGAAAGAAGACCAAGCAGATCTGAAAGGGAACCAAACAGATATGAAAGAAGACCCAGCAGATATGGAAGAGGACCAAGCAAATTTGAAAGATGACCTGGCTGATATGAAAAATGACCAAGCAGATACGGAAGATGAACAAGCAGATATGAAAACTGACCAAGCATATATGGACACTGACCATGCATATATGAAAGATGACCAAGCAGATACGAGTACTTACCAAACAGTTATGAGTATTGACCAAGCTGATATGAAAGACCATCAAGCAGACACGATCACTGACCAAGCAGAGATGGAAGATGACGTGACAGATATGAAAACTGACAAAGCTGATATGGAAAATGTCCGAGCAGATATGAATACCGACCATCTGAGAGATGACCAGGCGGAAATGAAAGATGACCAAGCAGATACGAACATCGACCAAGCAGATACGGAATATGACAAAGCAGATATAAAGGATGACCAAGCAGATACGAACATCGACCAAGCAGATACAGAAGATGACAAAGCAGATATAAAAGATGACCAAGCACATATGAACATCGACCAAGCAGATACAGAAAAAGACAAAGCAGATATAAAAGATGACCAAGCAGATTTGAACATCGACCAAGCATGTTTTGAAAATGACCAAGCAGATGTGAGGATCGATCTAGCTGGTATGGAAGACGAGCAAGCTGATATGAAAAATAGCCCAGCAGATATGGATACTGATCAAGCTGATATGAAAAATAGCCCAGCAGATATGGATACTGATCAAGCTGATATGAAAAATAGCCCAGCAGATATGGATAGTGATCAAGCTGATATGAAAAATAGCCCAGCAGATATGGATACTGATCAAGCTGATATGAAAAATAGCCCAGCAGATATGGATACTGATCAAGCTGATATGAAAAATAGCCCAGCAGATATGGATACTGATCAAGCTGACATGAAAAATAGCCCAGCAGATATGGATACTGATCAAGCTGATATGAAAAATAGCCCAGCAGATATGGATACTGATCAAGCTGATATGAAAAATAGCCCAGCAGATATGGATACTGATCAAGCTGATATGAACGATGCCCAATCATACACGAACATTGACCAAGCTGATATGAAAGATGATCACGCAGATATAGCAGATGATCACGCAGATGTGAAAGATGATCATGTAGATGTGAAAGACGATCACGCAGATGTGAAAGATGATCACGCAGATGTGGAAGAATATCACGCAGATGTGGAAGATGATCAGACAGATGTGGAAGATAACCACGCAGATGTGGAAGATGATCACACAGATGTGGAACATGATCACACAGGTTTGGGACATGATCACGCAAAGGTGGAATATGATCACACACATGTGGACTATGATCACGCAGAGGTGAAACATGGTTATACAGATGTGGAACATGATCACGCAGAGGTGAAACATGGTCATACAGATGTGGACTATGATCACGCAGAGGTGGAACATGATCACGCAGAGGTGGAAGATGACCAAGCAGATGTGGAAGATGACCAAGCAGATGTGGAAGATGACCAAGCAGATGTGGAAGAAGACCACGCAGATATGAAAGAAGACCACGCAGATATGAAAGAAGACCACGCAGATATGAAAGAAGACCACGCAGACGTGAAAGATGATCACGCAGATATGGAAGACGATCACGCAGATGTGAAAGACGATCACGCAGATATGGAAGATGACCACGCAGACGTGAAAGATTATCACGCAGATTTGAAAGATGAACACTCAGATGTGAAAATCGAACACGCAGATATGAAAGATAACCAAGAACATACGAACACAGACCAAGGTGATATTAAAGATGACCTAACAGAGACAGAAAACGACCAAGCGTACATGAACACTGAACAAAATGATATGAAAACTGACACAGCTGATTCGACAGATGAACAGGCAGATGTTAGCATTGATCAAACTGATAGGATGAAAGATGGCCAGGGATTTACGAGCATTGACGAAGCTGATCTGACAGACGATCAACCAGACATTGAAGATGAAGAAGCAGCTATGAAAGACGACCAAATAGATACAGACACTGACCGAGCTGACATGTTATATAGCCAGCCAGACGTGAACATTGATGTGGCAGATACGGAAGGTGATCTGGCAGATACGGAAGATGAGCAAGCAGGCGTGACAGATGGCAAAGCAGAATCAAAAGAAGGCCAAGCAACCGTCACAGAAAATCAGCCTGCTTTGAACGATGACGAAACGAAGATGAGAAACGATATGGCAGATATAAAAAGTTGTCTGACAGACATAAAGAATAACGTGGAAAATATCAAAGAAAGCCTGAGAGACATGAAAGACAGTTTAACACACGTAAGACATAGTTTAACAGATGTGCAAGAAAGCCACACGGACTTGAAAGATATCCAGGCAGCTGAAGATAACCAAAGAGAGATGACAGGAGAACACGTGGATGTGAAAGGTGTAACAAACGATTCCACAGCTCTCGGTGCTTCCATGGACGACATGCCTGTGACCCAGGATATGGCCTCTCAGTCCGTGACCTCCGCTGACCTGGAGGATGACGATCTGGGCGTCAGCGGGCTGGAGGAAGATCAGATCACCAGGCCTGACAAACACTCAGGACAGAGGTCGTCCGCTGAATTATTTGACAGAGGGAGCGAAGCTCTGGACACCAGCACGGCACACCAGTCCAAGGCCTCCAAACAACCACCTGCACAAAGGGCTAGGAGTAAAGAAGACCAGAGTCTGCCACAGCAGTGTGGTCAGACACACAGCGAGAAGGGCCTGTCGTTGCCCGACAGCAGCACGGAGGACGACGATCAGGTCGAACACATTTCCCTGGATCTGTATCTGGACTCCACGTCACAGGACTCCTTCAGAGAAGAGCACGAGCAGCACACCTTGTCTGACACAAAGATTTCGGGTGAGGCAAGCTGTCCACGGCATCAGTCATCCTCCAAGGACTCTAAGAAAGTCCATGTCCTGAAGTTCTCTTCTGGAACGGTGCTATCACAGTCACCCGCGGAGACCTCGACGGATGAGTCTGCCACGGAGCACTGGATCTCGCTTCCTGGCGGGAAAAGGAGCGAGGGGACCATCACGACCCACCTGACCATTCCGGGAAGGACACGCGACACCCACGTGGATATTGAAACCAGGCTGTTCAAGCGGCCCACCTCCAGCTCAGAAGCTCAGAGGACATCCGCCGAAGAATCCCCTTCCAGTGATTCATCCTCCAGGTACTGTGTTGAACAGAAGATCGTCTCGCAGCCCGGCGTGGTGGTACCTTCGGAAACTAAACGAGCACCACCCCCTGCTTCTGAAGAAGAAGACGATGAAGGAGTGGACTCGGTGTTCTACGAACGACCTCACGAAGACCTGTACCTCAAGAACCACACAGACGACAGCTCTGAAGAAGACATCACCATTTCTGTGTGGGAATCCGCACCGGGCACCCCTCACGCTGACAGTTCCTCCTCGGAGGAATCCGTGTGTTCCTTGTCCAAGATCGACACCGGATCAACCCTGGACTCGCTACCCACCTCGGACTTTTTCAGCAGCTCCGAGGCCGGCTCGGACACGGACGTCCCCGGGGTGGATAGGATCCGGGAACGTGAAACATCCAGGAAGAAGACGCTTCACCTGAGGCGCAGCAACCGGACGATCGTGGTGACCACCCGGCACGGGCTGGGCACCTGCATGTCGTGCCACGAGCTGAGGAAGAACGGGGTGGACAGCGAGGAGGTGCTCAAGCTGTATGTGCACAGATCCAAGAACCTCAGAGGCTTCGTGCGGTGTTATTCCACCCACAACCGCTGACAGCTACCCAGCTTTCTACCCATGCACTCACACACATACACATACACACACGCCCACGCTTACACACACACACGAGCGCGAGCGCACACACGCACGCGCACATGCGCGCGCGCGCGCAGGCACACACACACACACACACACACACGCGCGCGAGTGCGCGCACGCGCGCGCACACACACACACACGCGCACGCACACACGTTAGACAAATATTCTATATTGTGGGACAAATTTTGCCATGATTACAACCCAACAAATAAAAAAAAAAATCAACAAAATAACATGTGAGCAAACCCATAATCATCAAAAAAGTGAGATGAATAGATTAAAAAAAAAAAACATGTTAGAAAAAAAAAAAAGAAATAACCAGCCAACTCATAAACAAAACCATCGAACCATCAAAGAGGTAAACAAACAGCTGATGGTGTTTGTTACATTGACCCAAACAGGACAAGGTAGACCTGAGAGCAAACCGACTGTACCACGGTAATCTGAGAGGCCTTGAAACAACACCTGTACTGAAAGGTTCAAGGCCGCCTTGGCTTAAGGCTGTGTCAGGCCAGTTGACATAGGCTAGAACAAGGCTACATCAAGATGCTATGCTCTGCATAGTTATGCGGGGATTGTCTTCAGTTGTGACAAGCTCCTAGCATAACATTATCAGTCTCCAAAATCCCCCGAAGTTGGAGTGTGGCTGCCCATGTGGCGGGGTAATCAAAAACGGTCACACACGTAGTGTTCGCATCCCCAACTGACGCATTTGTACCATAGAGTTCAAGTACTTCGGCTGTTCGGATGATCCCTGGAGTCTTTAAGCCAGGGTACGACAACAACAACAACGACAGGTTCAAGGTACACCTGAGAACAAACCCACCGTACCACGGTAATCGGAGTGGCCTTGAAACAACACCTGTATTGACAGGTTCCCCAGTCAATATTTCAATCAGGCGAAAATTCGCTTTAGAGATGAAAGCTTTTCAGTATTCGTTATTATAACGAAAAAAAAAAAAATCATTAGTACCATTAGCTTAATGCAAAAAAAAAAAAAAAAAAAATGCTGTGCTCTGTTCATACCGATGTGGTCTGTCTTCACCGTTCGTTTCGTTCCTTTTGTCTGACTCTTTTCTGAGACAGTAAACACATTAACAAGTTCTTTTTCCCACCAAATAATCTCTCGATATAAAAGACAGAGAGAGAAAAAAAGCGATGACATCACAATCCATTGTACAGAATCGACCATCTTCCAGGGCTTGTTTAAACAAACAAAACTTACCTTACAGATGAGTAAGCCTGGGGTCGGCAGAGAGATTTCGTTTGAAATCAGCAATACTCAGCATTTCTCTGTTGCCGATTTTTCTTCCTCTACGGACAGATAATGATCACTAAAACTTGGAGTAATCCTTGTTAAACCTGAGGAAAAAAACAACCCCCCCCCAAAAAAAAAAAAAAAAAAAAAAAAAAAACCAACGCTTGCAATGTGGGAATAGTAGAGTTGTCTTCTCCTTTCTCCATTGAGAACAGGAAAGAATGTCCGCTTTTACAACCAACCTTTTTCGAAGACTGGAACGACATTTATTTTTCCAAAATAGTCCTTCTGCTATTTGGTTTTTAAATGGCAATGCTTGCATTCTAAAACGATTCTGCGGCTACTTGCATTATAAGTGGAAATGCCTGCACGGCTTTAAAACAATAGGCCTTTTGCTAACTGCACTATGAATCAAAATACATGCATTTTAAATCAGGTCTATCCATACTTGTATTACAAATGTTAACGCTTGCATAGTAACCCTATTTAAGCAGTTCGCTCACTACTTGTATTTTAAAGGAAAAATGCTTGCATTTAGAACAAATCTGCCGCTAGTTGTGTTAGAAATTAAAAAAAAAAATGCTCATAATACTTACACTAAAGTCATTTCATTGGCTGCTTATTTCAATCATCAATGTGAACGCTTGGATTCACTTCAAGGTCGTCCATGTCTGTTCAACCTTGCTATGCCAGAGAGTACTCTCCCCTGTGTCGTTGCGTGCGTGTCATTGTGATATTGACGACCTGCTGTGTGTGAAAGCGTGAAATTAAGTCTCGGTCATGTTGCTACACTGAAACTGTCACGGAAATATTTTTATTAAAAAAAAAAAGTGTGGCTTTTTTTTCTGTCACTGTCAGTTTGAATTATAACGCGTTTGTATGTGTGTGTGTGTGTGTGTGTGTGTGTGTGTGTGTGTCCGTTGCATTGCGTGTTGGATCCGTCACGGCGTTATACTGCTTTTGCATTGCACTCTGTTGCAATTTATTGCATTGCGTTGTATTCTATTGTGTTGTATTGCATATTTTCTGTAATTTTGTTTTTCAAAAATGAATTCTGTACCTGCCAAGTCGGCATTACGTGATTTATTGTATTGTTTTATATAGTGTTGTCTTGTGCTGCATTGTACTGTATAATATTGCGTTGCTGTTATGATTCATTGTACGTATTTCATTGACTGCGTAAAGCTGAGTGGTGTTATACAGGCCTACGTTGTCGTTTGGTTGTTGCATAGTGCATGATGGCCAAGAAGTGTCTGAGCTCACACACACATACACACACGCACACGCCCTACCATTTTGTTTTGAATGTTCAGTAATGTATGACACTATATTTTGTTTTGCTATACAGTGTCCGGTTTCCTGTGTTAAAATAGCACAAGCCTTCGAAGAGAGACTGAAAAATTAAACCCCGCTACATGTAAATGTTTAATGTGTAGCAAGCATCGGCGTATATATATGAACCCAGTGGACTATTGTTATGAGAGATCTGTAACTGAGGCTCTCTTGCTTTAGTCAGTATCCTACGCCCCCTCCCCCCCCCCCCTTGCCCTCTCTGCTCGTTCTCTCTTCCTCCTCAATTTGGCCATTTTATCCCATTTAAAAAAAAAACGAACTTTTCGCTCGGTCTCACTGAAACCTGCAGTTGGAATATGACTGCACAGTTAACTCTGAATTTATTTGTCTTTCACTTCCAAACGAGTGTCTTTGCACCCAGGCATTTCCACCTCCCTTCCTCACACACACGCATAGGCAGACAAGCGCTCTATCTCAGTCTCTCTACAATACACACATAAACACACACACACGTGTGCACACGCACACACATACATGTGCACGTGTATTGCCAAACACATGCATGCTAGCGCACGCATAGCTCAACACACAGAGATAAACAAACATAAATGCGTCAGGGTAATAGTTTAGGAAAGAGTTTCACACACACACACACGCCCATTCCCCCCACCCCCCTCCCCCCCCACACAAATGCTCTCACGCACTAGCAAGCAATATAACTGCAGTGAAACTTGTGTGT
The DNA here is from genome assembly GCA_033310375.1 of Conus canariensis. Taxonomy (NCBI): domain Eukaryota; kingdom Metazoa; phylum Mollusca; class Gastropoda; order Neogastropoda; family Conidae; genus Conus; species Conus canariensis. The sequence goes on from CM065739.1 coordinate 57,224,088, forward strand.
TATCTTTCTCCGTCTTAAACCAAAGGCGCATTTTCTGTACATTTTTGCCCAAGCATGAATTTTTGACAAGTGTTTTGCCTAAGTATGTATTTTTGATAAGCGTTAGTTTTTACCGCAGTGAAATTTATCCATGTTATTTTTGTAATAAATATATCACAGACTTTCAGCAACCGTTGTTCACTTGTCATGCTTTTCCATCATTTCATTGAGAACTTATTAAACACAATCCCTCCCAGGTCTTTCTTTAGATTTTGTTGTGTATGTGAACGTGTATGTCATACAAACATGATTCCTTCAGAAACGTCATGCAGGGCTGCTGGACGAGTTTGACTGCAATTTGACTGCATACTGTTAACTACTCTGGCCCAGTCCCCTCCTCCTCCTTCTGCTGTGACCCTTACCGCTACACCCCAAAGTTGACTCTGGACAAGCATAGACACATGGTTCAGTTCAAAATGCAAATGTCAATCGTTCTCAGAGCTGCTGGTGACGGATTTGATGTTTACATGTAAACATCGCACTTTTCATCCCATCTGTCCTCCATTCCTGTTTATGTTGAAAACAAACAAACAAACAAACAAAAAACCCCAACAAAACCAAAAAACCGAGTTGAGTGTCACTGCGAGTTAATAGCTTTTGAGAACTAATCTGTACCTCTGGAGTTGGACCCGATCTACCTGTAGCTGACGTCACATTTCAGGACCTCAAGGTCACTTGTGGTCCTGCCTTTCTTAAAGAAGTCAAATTCATTTCGTTTTCTTTTCTTTTTAATTTAAATCTATTTTTCTTTTTGCTGCCTCATCTTTCATGTCGCTGTATTAGCGTTGCACCCCTGCCGCTCCTTCTGACCCCCCGTCCACAGCCACAGCCTGCCTCGTCTCCACGTAGAGCCCCTACACCGACAATCCACAAGGAGCAGTCAGTGTCAAGTCGTCAAGAGGCAACCCACCAGAGGAGACACTGCACTGCTGCCGAGTCACTTCGATGGAGTTCAGTGGTGTCTGTTATGACCATCATACGCTGGACACCTCCCACTAACCCCCCTACTGATGACAAAATTTGCCCAGTGACGAAACCAGCATGAGTTAGCTGTCCCTCCAGATGGTGCCACCTCGTCCATCAAACGACAGTCCCCATGAATTTGCTGAAACTCACCACCTGTTAATCCCCCCCCCCCCCCTGCCTCCTACTGATGGGATTAGTTCAATCACAGAGCCAGCTGAAGTGAGCTCTCCCTTCAGTGGGCACTGCCACATTCATCCAACGACAGTCTCCATGAATTTGCTGATATCGGAGATCCTGACAGAACCACACAGCATAGATATGGAGAGGTCATTGGAAATGAGGTCACCTTGAGAGCAAGACATGAAGGGACACAGAATTTGAGATTTAAAAAAAATTCTATGCTGATCGATGTGAATGAGGATGATGAGAATGACATGACGGATTTCCATTCCGATCTGAGACTGCATGACAGGGCTGTACTCTACGCTAACTTTCATAATATATCCTGGCATCAACCAGGCCCGAGAGATACAGATACCATCAGTGTTGGTTAGGAAATTTGAGCAACACTCAGAGAAGCATCCATTAAGTCATGAAACTGGACTGTGCAGTCTAAGTCCTCTCCATTTAATCCGTAGCAAAGCCAATTCTGAGTAGGACCAAGCTAAGCCAGAAAAATCCCACAAGTAAATGGTTCTGAAGAGAATCGAACCCACCGCCACCCAGCCGGGAGTCCACAGCGCTAATTACTACGCCGCGGCAGCTGGCGTGCAGCCAACTTGTTGGACTGGAAGCAGACTCTTGCCTCGTGATGTTCCTCCCATCTGTGACCAATCCAGAAGAACATGAGTCCAGCATGTAGCTCTGATTGTTGGCCGATTCCACAGCTGGCCGAGCCTCACTGCAATCTGCACTTTGTGCCTGGCAAAGAGTGTGGTCTTCTTCTCTGCTCTGTCAGCCTCAGCACAGCCAGTCAGTGAACACATCGTTTACAGCTCCTTTCAAATGAAGGACCCCCTGTTAGTATTTGGGCTTTAAGAGTTCACCATTTCCTGTCTGCCTCTTTTTTTTTTTTTTTTAATTTGTGTTTTGCCATTTTCTTTTCTGTTTATCTTTTATTTTCATCTGAAATTCTAATACAGTATATTCAGTATTGTTTTACATTACGCTTCAATTAAAATGGTTCAGCTAGTTTGAATTACATATGTTTGTAAATTTCCAAATTCTTCCCACCTGTCCTTTTCTGATAATTTTGGTATTTGACATTTGTTTTGCTGGTCTGCCTTTTACATGGGATTCACATCAGGGATGTGGTAGGGTATCTCTTAGCGTCAACGAGTTTTCTTTTCATTTTTGCTTTCAATATTACATATTTCATCACTGCTTGTTTCACTTTGTTTGTAATTTCATCAAAGAACATCGCTACTGCGAACTAGTCTATAAATGCTACATCCCACCTGCTACAGCCTGAGACTACACTAGGCAGGGGGTACAGCTAGATGAATGAAAGAATACATCAGAACAGGTTTGGGAAGAGAGTCTCATGGACCATGCTTAGCAGACGCTTAATCTACGGAACAATCCAACATGCTGGTTAGGCCTGGGAGACCTTGTCAACATAGTGCACATTGCCACTGTACTGTGTGTGTGTGTGCGTGCACGCGTGTGCGTGTGTGTGTGTGTGCATGCGCGTGTAAGCGTGTGTGTGTGTGTGCATGTGTGTGTGCATGTGTGTGTACATGTGTCTGTGTGTGCATGCACACATTCATGTACATGCCTGTGTGTATGTATATGTGCATGTGTACTAGCGTACATGTGCTGGCATGTCAGTGTGTGTGGATGTGCCTGCAAGTTTAAGGTAGCCTAAAGTTCGATCTTTTAGTGAAGCAAACAGCAACGTTGTCACAACCATCATTTCACTGCATCAAGTAATTTATTGAGCAACTCGGTCTGTTCACAAAGATGTCAGTGCACACTCTGGGAACAGACCACGCTATGGAGGGGACAGGATTCCCAGAGGTCTGAACCCACAACCCGCTGCTGATAAACCTGATGATCGACATTGGGAGGAACAATGTGACTCGTGACTACCCACCACAACCAGCTGACAAGGGAAAAGACCAAAGTACGAATAAACACACAAAACACAGCACAGAGTAACGTTCATTAAACGCACGTTACAAAAGTCCATTTTCAGCACATTTTCAGGTGTCAAACACTGTCACCATGTCCAGCCACTGTCTCGTGCTCACTTGCTGTTCACACCGGCACACGGCACATGCATTTCCAGACAGAACTCTGGTTAACATTGAAAATGTTCAGCAGCCAGGACGTCGGTGAAGGATGCTTCTGTCCTCTGTTTAATACCATGAATTAGAGATGAAAAACATGAGAGAGTAAGACAGACAAGCGTTGTATTATGACGCCCAAGTCCACCCCTTTACAGGTCTATGTTGCTGCCCTCATCATTTTTCTGTTGTCAATATTGCCTCCTTACAAGAACAATAAATAACGGAAGAACGAAAGAAAGAAGGAAGAAAGAAGAAAAACTGGAGGGGTAAAGGTAAAGACAGGATGAGGAGCCAGCGTGTGTGCAAATGGTAAGATGGCGCGAGTGGGGAAGAATGTATTGGAGAGTGATGTGGGGGGGGGGGGGGGGGGGGGGGTAAGTAAGCCGCAGGTGAGGCGGAGGAAGGTTGGGGGGGAGGGGAGGGATCAACTACTGAACCATCAGCTTAAAAAAAAAAAGGCGATCATGGGAATGCTGCCTTCCCCTGTCTCAACTCATTGTCAACATCACCATCTATTCTTTTTGTGGGACAAGGAGTGGGGAAGGGTGGGGGTAGAAGGGCAGGGGAGGGTCTGGAACCACCGGAACCCCCCACCCCACGGCTTCCACCATCCCCTCTGATCAGCCTGTCTACAATTTCATACCACAATTCTTTTCTCCTCACATCACAAACATACTGTCTCAAAAACACGATGGTACATCTCCAATTGGGCAGCTGCACAGCAGATCTATGTGTAATATTGTTCTTGAGTAGAGCATTCCTCACACACAAAAAAAAATGTTTCTGAACATACTGACTTCAAACATTTACACACATTCATCTTTCGATCTTGTGCCTCCTATGTGTCACAAAGTATCAAAGGCTGCAAGGAAATAACTCATACATGTCCATACACAATCACACACATCATGTGTAGGTATGCATCACATATAATCCATGTCCCTGCTCAAGTTTACGCTGTAAAAAAAATTGGCAAAACATGTGAACTTGGCTAAGACAGAGATGAAGCAACTGAGTCACTGCTTCAGCTTATTTCTGTCTATAATCCACTCTGTCAACAGTTGGTTTGTTTGTATCGAAAGCGGACTTTAAATGAAAAGAAACTGAATCAGACGACAGATGACTAAAAGCTGGTCTTTCTGAAGTTTGCATGTTATGCACAGTTTTGCACAGGTCAAGAGCTTGAAGGAGCATTGACTATGAGTAACACATGTGCGCACAAACACTCTAAACTGGTCCCACAGACATTTAATGCTGGAGGTGAGATTTTACCTCAAGATCTTTACCACCTGGTCTGAAGATCACAACACAGAGGAGCTAGTCCAAAAGAGTGTCAAACCATTGAACTATGTGTCAATCTGCTCAACAGTGTCAAACCATTGAACCACATGTCCATCTGCTCAACAGTGTCAGACCAACCATTCAACCACATGTCAATCTGTTCAACAGTGTCAGACAAACCATTCAACCACATGTCAATCTGCTCAACAGTGTCAGACCAACCATTCAACCACATGTCAATCTGTTCAACAGTGTCAGACAAACCATTCAGCCACATGTCAATCTGCTCAACAGTGTCAGACCAACCATTCAACCACATGTCAATCTGTTCAACAGTGTCAGACCAACCATTCAACCACATGTCAATCTGTTCAACAGTGTCAGACCAACCATTCAACCACATGTCAATCTGCTCAACAGTGTCAGACCAACCATTCAACCACATGTCAATCTGCTCAACAGTGTCAGACAAACCATTCAACCACATGTCAATCTGTTCAACAGTGTCAGACAAACCATTCAACCACATGTCAATCTGCTCAACAGTGTCAAACCATTCAACCACATGTCAATCTGCTCAACAGTGTCAAACCATTCAACCACATGTCAATCTGCTCAACAGTGTCACACAAACCATTGAACCACATGTCCATCTGCTCAACAGTGTCAAACCATTGAACCACATGTCAGTCTGCTCAACATCGCCAACAACACGACATGGCAGTGGTAACCACAGAGCTGTAGGACCATCAGACCAACAGCCATAACTGCTCATCTGAAGGCCTATCAGATCAACAGAGATGACTGCTCATCTGCAGGACTATCAGATCAACAACGATGACTGCCCATCTGTAGGACTATCAGATTAACAGTGATGACTGTCGATCTGCAGGACTATCAGATCAACAGTGATGACTGCCCATCTGCAGGACCATCCGTGCTGACTGCAGGACCATCAGATCAACAGTGATGACTGTCCATCTGCAGGACCATCAGATCAACAGTGATGAATGTCCATCTGCAGGACCATCAGATCAACAGAGATGACTGCCCACCTACAGGACTATCAGATTAACAGTGATGACTGCTGCTCTGTAGGACTATCAGATCAACAGAGATGACTGCCTATCTGCAGGACCATCCGTGCTGACTGCAGGACTATCAGATCAACAGGGATGACTGCAAGACTATCAGATCAACAGCAATGACTGCCGATCTGCATGACTATCAGATCAACAGCGATGACTGTCCATCTGCAGGACTATCAGATCAACAGTGATGACTGCCCATCTGCAGGACTATCAGATCATCAATGATGACTGCAGGACTATCAGATCAACAGTGATGACTTCTGATCTGCAGACTATCAGATCAATAGCGTCGACCGCCGATCTGTGGGACTTCTACATGATTCATTCCCTTTCATAACAGGAAACCAGCGGTTGGCACATTACAATCCTCCTCCAAACTGGCAAACAAAAACTTCCAAAAGATAAGACACAACAAGGCAAAGTCTTGAGAGAGAGAGAGAGAGAGAGAGAGAGAGAGAGAAAAGAGAGAGAGAGAGAGAAAGAGAGAGAGAGAGAGAGAGACAGACAGACAAAGACAGCGAGAGAGAAGAAGTGAACATTTGGCAAATTCCTCGTGTACGACCTTTCCATAACGAGATAACTTTTGGCTCCAGATCAAGTCATCAGGAGAGAGAGAAACTTCTCTCAGTAATCCCCCATTCCTTCCCTCCCCCTGCCCCTCCTCCCCCCCTTCCCAATAACTGTCATCTTTTATCACAGAGCCTGGTTAAAGACACTGAACAATATCCTCACCACCACAGGAAAAATAAACTCATCACAGATCTGTGGGCTTTGACTGTGGCTCACCCATAAAGCCTGAATTTTGTACAGAGCACACGACAGCAGTGAAAGGGAAGCTCTTCAGGCTGTCCACCCCCTCCCTCTGATCATGATACCACATGATTCCTTTAGCATTTTCACTAAGATAACAACAGGCCATACTATCCACACAATGTCTCCATCTTGACAGGACGACACTATTTATGCAGAAATGTCTTCACTATGACTCTCAACCCCCTGAAGGAACCCACAGCCAAATGGTTAGAGCATCACCACTAACAAGTCAGATTTTCATGGCCTGAAAAACCTTTCTTTTATGCTAGCTTTGAACCACTCATCGGTCAGCTTTTTATGGCCTGAAACCCCCCTTTCCCACTAGCTTGAACCACTTGCAGATTTTCATGGTTCTGAAAAGCCTTTTCTTAATGTTAGCTTCGAACCACTCACCAGTCAGATTTTTATGGCCTGAAATCCCCCCCCCCCCCCCACCCCCTTTATCCTGCTAGCTCAAACCACTGATGGGTCAGATTTTATGGCCTGAAAACCCTCTCTTTCCCACTAACTCAAACCACTGATGGGTCAGACATTTTCAAGGCCTGAAAACCCTCTCTTTCCCACTAACTCAAACCACTGATGGGTCAGACATTTTCATGGCCTGAAAACCCTCTCTTTCCACTAACTCAAACCACTGATGGGTCAGATTTTATGGCCTGAAAACCCTCTCTTTCCCACTAACTCAAACCACTGATGGGTCAGACATTTTCATGGCCTGAAAACCCTCTCTTTCCCACTAACTCAAACCACTGATGGGTCAGACATTTTCATGGCCTGAAAACCCTCTCTTTCCCACTAACTCAAACCACTGATGGGTCAGACATTTTCATGGCCTGAAAACCCTCTCTTTCCCACTAACTCAAACCACTGATGGGTCAGATTTTATGGCCTGAAAACCCTCCCTTTCCCACTAACTCACACCAGTGATGGGTCAGACATTTTCATGGCCTGAAAACCCTCTCTTTCCCACTAACTCAAACCACTGATGGGTCAGACATTTTCATGGCCTGAAAACCCTCTCTTTCCCACTAACTCAAACCACTGATGGGCAGACATTTTCATGGCCTGAAAACCCTCTCTTTCCCACTAACTCAAACCACTGATGGGTCAGACATTTTCATGGCCTGAAAACCCTCTCTTTCCCACTAACTCAAACCACTGATGGGTCAGACATTTTCATGGCCTGAAAACCCTCTCTTTCCCACTAACTCAAACCACTGATGGGTCAGACATTTTCATGGCCTGAAAACCCTCTCTTTCCCACTAACTCATACCACTGATGGGTCAGACATTTTCATGGCCTGAAAACCCTCTCTTTCCCACTAACTCAAACCACTGATGGGTCAGACATTTTCATGGCCTGAAAACCCTCTCTTTCCCACTAACTCAAACCACTGATGGGTCAGACATTTTCATGGCCTGAAAACCCTCTCTTTCCCACTAACTCAAACCACTGATGGGTCAGACATTTTCATGGCCTGAAAACCCTCTCTTTCCCACTAACTCAAACCACTGATGGGTCAGACATTTTCATGGCCTGAAAACCCTCTCTTTCCCACTAACTCAAACCACTGATGGGTCAGACATTTTCATGGCCTGAAAACCCTCCCTTTCCCACTAACTCAAACCACTGATGGGTCAGACATTTTCATGGCCTGAAAACCCTCTCTTTCCCACTAACTCAAACCACTGATGGGTCAGATTTTTATGGCCTGAAAACCCTCTCTTTCCCACTAACTCAAACCACTGATGGGTCAGACATTTTCATGGCCTGAAAACCCTCTCTTTCCCACTAACTCAAACCACTGATGGGTCAGACATTTTCATGGCCCCCAAACCCTCCCTTTCAAACTAGCACAAATGGGTACCTGATTCAGTTCTGGACAGGTTAAATGGGGCAGAAATAGAGGGATGGGTTCTAGCATGTTCTAGACACAATGAACCTGACATTTCACTGCCCCTGTGGCCAATAGCCTCTAGAACCATGACAACAACAATCAATACTATCTAAACATGTATCTCTTCATCATGGTGATGACAATCAATACTATCTAAACATATCTCTCTTCGTCATGACAATAACAATGGCTTTTCACACATCATCTCATCATGACAATAACAATCAATACTATCTAAACATAGGTCTCTTCATCATGACAATAACAATGGCTTTTCACACATTATCTCATCATGACAATAACAATCAATACTATCTAAACATACATCTCTTCATCATGATTATCTTATCATGACAATGAAAATCAGCACTATCTAAATGTACATCTCTTCATCATAACAATGACAATCCATACTACCTAAGCATACATGCCTTGATCATGACTGTAACATTCGGTATCATCTATCTGTACATCTCTCCCATCACAACAGAAAAGAATTCTATCCGCACGATAACATCATCTTGAAAGTATCAGGACAGGCTGTCCATACAATACATTCATCAAAACATATCACACTGTCCGCACAGTACTATCATCATGACAACCACCAGTTTCAAACTCCTTGTCACACCTTCATGATACTCATCACGACAGCAACAAACCTCATCTGCACAATATTCTCATCATGACAGCAACAAGCCTCATCTGTACAATATCCTCATCATGACAGACACATGCCTCATCTAAACAATATCCTCATCATGACAGCAACAAGCCTCATCGGCACAATACCCTCATCATGACAGACACAAGCCTCATCTGCACAATATCCTCATCATGACAGCAACAAGCCTCATCTGTACAATATCCTCATCATGACAGACACATGCCTCATCTGCACAATATCCTCATCATGACAGCAACAAGCCTCATCTGCACAATATCCTCATCATGTCAGACACAAGCCTCATCTGCACAATATCCTCATCATGACAGCAACAAGCCTCATATGCACAATATCCTCATCATGACAGCAACAAGCCTCATCTGTACAATATCCTCATCATGACAGCAACAAGCCTCATCTGCACAATATCCTCATCATGACAGCAACAAGCCTCATCTGCACAATATCCTCATCATGACAGCAACAAGCCTCATCGGCACAATATCCTCATCATGACAGACACAAGCCTCATCTGCACAATATCCTCATCATGACAGACACAAGCCGCATCTGCACAATATCCTCATTATGACAGCAACAAGCTGCATCTGCACAATATCCTCATCATGACAGCAACAAGCTGCATCTGCACAATATCCTCATCATGACAGACACAAGCCTCATCTGCACAATATCCTCATCATGACAGACACAAGCCTCATCAGCACAATATCCTCATCATGACAGACACAAGCCACATCGGCACAATACCCTCATCGTGACAAGTCCTAACAAGGTATTCAAAATGACGGTGTATAACACTGAATTCTCACAAGGTCTACCTTACAAGAACAGGTGCGTGTGTGTGTGTGTGTGTGTGTGTGTGTGTGTGTGTGTGTGTGTGTGTGTGTGTGTGTGTGTGCAAGCTTAGATATGTGTACACATATGTGAGAATATAATTTATTCATAAAATCAGTTTTAAAGCAGACTGGTCTAAAGTGCCCGCACTGCACTATATCAGCATACCATGTGTTTCCATACTAAATTAAAAAAAAAGACAATAGTAGAATTTGAGGGAGGGAGGAAGCTCTTTGACAAGATAGCAGACTTACTATCCCCCCCCCTCCCCGTGCTTCCCCCTCCCCTCACTTCTCTCCCACCTTGTGATCTGCTGTGCAATTCATTGGCATGTTCAACAATCCCATACAACTGTCCGCCATCTCCTTCTTCTCCTATTGTCCTAGGTCTAAATCTACATGGGTCGACAGGTCTCCCAAGGGTCGTGATGCAGATGCCCTTTTCTCAGCATGCCTCCCTCTGTTCATATTTTTTAAAGAATACTCGACACCCGTCTCTTCTCCAAGCACAGTTCACTACATGGAATTGTGAAAGAAAATGCTCCTCCTTTTTGTACACACACTGACATACACCAGAGAGACAACCTTTCTGAACTGCTTCAGTGACTTGGCTGGTGATCTGTAACAACAGGTGTGGCAAACTCCATGAAGACAAAAATGTGTCAAACGACAACAGCAGCCTGACCACAGCAAACTGGTGACGAAGCGCTGCCATAAATACAGTGGTCCCTTTTCACACGGCCAACATCTTGTCCAATCAAATCAAATGGGTATAAGTTACTGGTGGTAGATAATTTTGTGGGTATTTCATCACCTGAATCAGTAAAATACTAGTAATACTGGTAAATGTGAACCCTGTTAATTTAGAAAGGATATGTTAACAAGAGTGAAAACAGTAAATAACCCTCAAGATGAGGAACGCATGCCGTTACTGGGGAAATTGTACATGTTCGTTATGTGCACCTAGTATATTCACACAAGGGTTAGACAAATGGGTAAGGCAAGCAGCGCTAACCCTCACTTGTGCGCCTTTACTCGTCTGGTTATGGCAGCCAAGGTTACAGAAATTCACGGATTATTTTCTGGGTGGTTTAGCGGGAAAAAAATACTGCCAGCAAAGTGGATTCCAACCATGATGGATTTTCCAAAGAAAGGGGAAAAGTGCTGGTAAGCTCAGTTTAACAAGTGAGATCCACGTGTTCTGTGAAGGGGAAACGGGGCAGGCCGCCACGTTATCATGAATTCTGATTGGTGTCGTCGTCGTTGACCAAGCAGCGCTGAACGATGTTCATGTATGCCATCTCCTCCTGCTTTACGCTGTGGTGAATGCTGACGTACTCCGCCGCCTCCACAACCAGCTTGCTGCGTAAAACCTTGTCTGATATGAGACGGGAGGCTTTCTCACAAAATTCCTGGTGTGGGGAAGAGAGAACACAGATCTACATGAGATGACAGCAACTTTTTTTTTTTTTTTATCTTTAACATTCTTTAGAAGACATAAAACAGTGGCAAGAGGCTTCTTTGGAAACAAACACAGGACATGCCATGTTATGTTCATATAACGTCGGTCTGAGACAAATGCACACACATGCTTGCTTTGGCTCTGTTGTACTGTTTCCCTAATTAATTTCAATCTTCATCGGGAAAAAAGCCGAGCTGTCTTAGGGAAAAGCAAAACCATTCCATCTCCAAATAACGGTTTTTGTAGTAAAGTAATTCCAAATAAAGATGTTCCAAATAATGATGTTCCACGGAAAGACATTCCTTCCTTTCGAAACTAGTCGTTCTGGAGCAGTTCTTGTCTGTATGCAAAATTTCCCTCTCAATACGGAGGCCTCCCTCTAAGAATTTACCTATCTGGAAACTGTCTTTTTCTTCTTGTGTACGCTAGATACCTCTCTCTCCCTATAAACACTTAGTTTCTGGAACAATACTCCTCTGGGTAAGCTAGAGTTCCCTTTCCATGAAAGCAATTCCTTCCCCTGAAAGAGTACACATAAGAGGCCACCTCGCAACACTGTAAAGGAGCCGTGATGGTGATTATCAACAGCGTTCAAAGTTCATGCCCTTCCTGCGGCCCCATTTCACTAAGACACAGGACTTAAAGAGGTGTGAGTCACAGGCAAATGGTGAGATGTCCGCTGGCTTCAGCAGTGGCTCTTCAAGAGACAGAAACGTATGGGATTTATTAACAAACAAAATGTCGATCACAGCAGAGTAAGTCACTGTGGCCGATTCATTTTGTTAATGTGGCAACATCCGTTGCAATCTGCTGGAATCATGTCGTAAAAGCTGGCATGCATGTGCACACACACGCACACACACACACACATTCTATCCCCCTCTCTCTCTCTCACACACACACATATATATACACACACACACACACACTTTTTTTCCCATATGCAAATACACCCTCTCTCACCCTCACACACACACTCTCTCTCTCACACACACACACATGCTCTCTCTCACTCTCACTCTTTCACACACAGTCTCCCTTGAGCGGCATGACAGCAAAAAACCCCCCAAAAACAACAACCCCAAAACACACACAACCCCCCTCCCCCCCAAAAAAAAAACCCACCAAAAAACAAGCACCACATACAGAGTTACACACACACACACACAGACACAGCCACACCCAGGGGTATGAAAACAGTGACCTGAGGAGAGGCAAAGAGCAGCCCGGTGTGACCATCATCCACAATGGCCTGGTTTCCCATGATGTCCCGTGCCAGCACAGGTACCTTCAGCTGCATGGCCTGCACCACACATACACACACACATTTCAGGTCTCCATGTATGAGTGTGTGTGTGTGTGTGTGTGTGTGTGTGTGTGTGTGTGTGTGTGTGTGTGTGAGTAAAAAAGAGTGTGTATGTTTGTGTATGGGAGTGTGTGTGTGTGTGTGTGTGTGTGTGTGTGTGTGTGTGTGTGTGTGTGTGTGTGTGTGCATGTTTGTGTGCATCTGTGCTCTTAAGTGTGCGAGTGTGTATGTGATCATATGCATACACTGTTCACAGAAAAGACCAACAGAAACATTAAGGTACCCAATACAATATGTCAAAGACACACACACACAAATGAGAAAAAAAAATCAAAAGACGTAAAGCAAATGCTAAAGCTCCAACATTAACTTTGAATCGATTCAGACACGAACAGTGATCAGGAATACAAACAAGTCAAGTGATAAGATAATCCAAATCTGAAATGGTTAGACTCATTTTCACCACTGAATCATTTTCACCACAGTATACTAACATATACTGAACTAGAAGCACCTCCCCATGCAGATCTGACATTCTGACCAACGCTGGTTTTAAGATCATTAACAGCTCCAGACTATTCAGCTGACCTGCAAGCATCCCTACACAAATGTGATGCTGCATGCACAAATTGTAGGGGAGGAAAGTTACAAAAAGCAGTTACATTTCATCAACAAATAGAGATTATTCTAAACAACAACCCATTTCACTTTCTTTCTTTAATCTCCAAGAGTGCAGATTTAAACACTTGACAAACATCGAACAAAATTCAGTTTAAATTTTGAACACAGGCTGATGAATTATCCATAGTTTTTAACATGTAACATGACAAGCTACGATGACACTCCTTGGAACTGTGGAGAAGTCTGTTGTCAATACTTTCAGACCTAACATGACAAGCTACGATGACACTCCTTGGAACTGTGGAGAAGTCTGTTGTCAATACTTTCAGACCTAACATGACAAGCTACTATGACACTCCTTGGAACTGTGGAGAAGTCTGTTGTCAATACTTTCAGACCTAACATGACAAGCTACGATGACACTCCTTGGAACTGTGGAGAAGTCTGTTGTCAATACTTTCAGACCTAACATGACAAGCTACGATGACACTCCTTGGAACTGTGGAGAAGTCTGTTGTCAATACTTTCAGACCTAACATGACAAGCTACGATGACACTCCTTGGAACTGTGGAGAAGTCTGTTGTCAATACTTTCAGACCTAACACTGCCACCTCACGGAACAACAGTGTAGACACAGTGACACAATGTTTGGTCCGCTCTGCAGTACGCCTGTTCTAACCGTAAATGAATATTAACTTTAAAGAAGGTTTACTGTTCCACCGAAAGAAAGAGACAAATAACAAGACAAGACATGACGCGTTTCGACCTCTTTGGTATTCTTCAGGCAAGACAAAACATGATGCGTTCCGACCTCTTTGGTCTTCTTCAGGCAAGACAAAACATGATGCGTTCCGACCTCTTTGGTCTTTTTCAGGCAAGACAAAACATGATGCGTTCCGACCTCTTTGGTCTTCTTCAGGCAAGACAAAACATGATGCGTTCCGACCTCTTTGGTCTTCTTCAGGCAAGACAAAACATGATGCGTTCCAACCTCTTTGGTCTTCTTCAGGCAAGACAAAACATGATGCGTTCCAACCTCTTTGGTCTTCTTCAGGCAAGACAAAACAACATTCAGGACAATGACAAAGAAGAAAAAGAAGAACAAACAGTCACTTATGTCCCCAACTTGGGCGCAAGACGAATATTTAAGTTGAGTTGTGCCTCTTGCCCTCTCAGCACCATGCTTCAGTCAACCGGTTTTCTTGCCCACCTTCTTCTTCCCACCAAATCAATCCCGGAATTTGTGTGTGTGTGTGTTTGAACCTGCAAGCTGGTTTCAGTGGGAGCATGCCAGTGCATGCGTGTCTGTAAGCAAGTGTCATGGAACAAGCCTGTATTTTGTGAACGCCGCTCCCCACACAGGAAGAAGACCAATGAAAAGCAGCGTACCTCCAGAATGGCCAGTGACATGCCCTCACTCTCCGACGAATTGACCAGGGCAAAGCTCTGCCTCATGGCGGAGTGAGCCTCTTCAAAGGACAGGCCTGGTATATGGACCACGCCTCGACTTCTGTGGAAAACATGCAACACCATCAGGAGTGGATCAAGACACAGAAGTAGGAAAGGGCAACTACTGATGTCGATGTGTCATCTCCCTTTTAGGTAATTTTCCCCAGATGGTTTACCCACATCTATTTTAAGAACGAGTCTTGGCATACCGGGATATCAGGGCATTTACTGTAGTGGCAGCTGAGTGTGAGGTTCCAGTGAGAGTGAGGTATGAACTGCACAGGGAGAAACACACACACTCTCTCTCACACACACACTCTCACTCACACACTCTCTCACTCACAAACACACTCTCTCACACACACAAACACACTCTCACTCACACACATACACACTCTCACTCACACACACACTCTCACTCACAAACACACACACACTCTCACTCATACACACACACACACTCTCACACACACACACATACACACACTCTCTCTCTCCCTCATACTCGCACACACACACACACACTCTCTCTCACTCACTCACACACATACACTCACACACACATATACTCTCACTCACTCACACACACACACACACACACACACTCTCACTCACTCACACACACACACACACACATACACTCTCTCTCTCTCTCTCACTCTCACACACACACTGCAAGCAGGAAAGAACCGTCTGACAGTGCCATTTCAAAGAGGACCGTGGCAAGTGAAATTTTGCCTTGGAACCTGAATGTTCATCATCACACACCAGTGGGTACAGCAGACTGCCAAGAACAACATGTTGTCTGACTGTCTATATCATCAGTCTGAGTCCCTCCCGACATTTACTGGGAGTCCTGCTTTCTTGGAACCAAAGTGAATTGGCTTTATGCAACACTGGAAGAATACATCTGCTTGCTTGCTGGTCTCTCTTTACATGATTATGACATGATTAATGTATAGAGTGTGCACTGTAGCATTTTCTAAGCTGTTTTCTGTTGAACATCCATCTCCGGTAATAGTTCTGTACACACGTGTCCCTGAACGTCAGTGCAAGTTCAGATTTAAAAAGTTTCAGTGACACTCTCTTTTAGTTACAAAAGTCCGCCACTCAACACTTCAATTATCAAGTGAGAAAACCCCAAGTAAGTTTTTTTTTGTGTGCATTATTTGTTCTGTGTGTGTGTGTGTGTGTGTGTGCGTGCATGTGCGTGTGTGCGCGTGCACGCGCACATGCGTGTGCACATGCTTTTTGCATGTAGAATACATAATTTCTTTTAGCTTGTGCGCTTGTTTGTCTTCAGGTTTGATCACTGAAAGTGATATGAAATGTGTGTACATACACGTGTGTTGTATCTGTGTGTGTGTGTATGCGTGGGTGTGGCACATATTTTCCTCTGGCAGCGACAAAGTTCACAGGTTATTCATCAGCAGATGAAACCAAGTTAACTCCCCTGACCTTTCCAAGGCTGGCTGGAACTCCGTCCTGTAGTACTCCTCATCCGACTGCACACATCAAGAAGGATAACTCTGAACGCAGCCGTCGTTATGTCTGATGGCATCAAACAAGGGCTAGCACAGACAACTTCTCTATGTAGCTGTCACTATGTCTGACAACACCAAACACAGACTGAGGGGGGTAGGCAACTCGTCATCGCTGTCATTATGTCTATTATCACAAAACAGACCAAGGTGGACAACTCTGTATGAAACTGTCATGTCTGAAAACAATCAGTGCAGTATTCATTTAAACACATAATACAAAAACCAAAACAAAACAAACAAACAAAAACAACAAAAATACCCCCCCCCCCCCTTAGATATTCAACAATTACATCTATTTTCTGAAGTCATAAACTACAGAAATTTAAAAAATGCACCAATCAATACTCTTTAGATTGTTATGAGCAGGAGACAGCTCATACAGGGAATACTGTTTAGTGCATTTTCATGTCTTCTCTTCATGATGCCTGATTCCAAATTCACTTGATCTGTTTCATACTGCCTACTAAATAACGGCTGATTTTGCACCCTGTTTCAAGAGTTCTTTATTCACACTTTGCTTCGCTGCTGTTGGAGTTTCAGTGTGATCGCACACCTGGCGACCAGCTCTCCTCACTGCCTGACCATAAAGATCGGCCTTTCGACTGGCACCGAGAGCCATCCGTCACTGACCTGACCACACTGCAATGCCGGCCTGCGTTCTCCACACCTTCCCTCTCTCTTGGGGGATTTCTCTCTTCTGCAAAGACGTCGACACGTCATGTGTAATGAATGGGGACAGGGAGAAGTGAGGGATGGGGGGGTGATAGGTAGGAGAAGGGTGGTGGTTGTGGCGGGTCAAAGGGGCAGTGGAGGTAACAATTCTTCCTCGTCCTTAGTATTAGTCTCCCTTGGAGGTGTAATTTTTTTTTTTTTAGATTTTTATGTTTGCAGCTCATCTGACTCACACAGACCATTTTCAGGAGACTCAAAACTCGTACAGGGAAAAAAAAAAGACACATCCTGAGAAAGAAGCCAACCACACACATAACAGCTAAAACTGTCAACACCTTTCCAGCGGGCGAGACTGGAACATGCTCAGAACGCCAGCCAGTCAACTGATTATCTCATTAACAGATTAAAAAAAAAAAAAAAAAAAAGCATGCAAGAATCAATTCAAAATATAAAAAAAAATGAAAAGCAAGTAAGAATTATGAAAAGTATATAAAAAAACAAACAAACAAAAAAAAGCATGCAAGAATTAGTGAAAAATATTTAACAAAATTAAAAGCAGGCAAGAATTATAAAAAGTGTTAATAAATACAAAAAATAAAAAGCATGCATGAATCAATGAAAAGTTGTTTTTTTTAAGTATGCAAGAATAATGAAAAATATTTTCTTAAAAATCAAAAGCATGCAAGAATTTATTAAAAGTATATATAAAAAAAGCATGCAAGCATATATGAAAATTATCCACAAGAAACAAAAAATGTGTTGAAAAACATACAAATCCTGTCATAGCGTACAAAGTGACACAGCAGAAAGAACAGTGTCCACTCAGTCCTGTGAAACTGTCATGTCTAAGGGCCAGAGTATAACCAAAACAGCTGGCACTTCGTATGCAAACTGTTATGCTAAATGAACTCCAGAGTGACATTTTGAATCTAAATGTAATGCTCTGCACAACAGAAGTTCAGTGTAATATTTTATGTAAAGTGTTACTCCCCTATCCCCACCCCACTCTCCCAAAAAGAAATTTCAGTAACACTTTGAAATGTAAATGTAACATTTGACAAAACTGAAAATGAAATATTCAACACATACGAGCACTTTTCAACACGATTTCAGAGAAACATTTGACATGCAAGTGTCATAAACCCATTTCAGTAAGCAGACAACAAACGAACGTGACAGCGATGACCCATTTGAACTGCCTCTTCACTTTTTACAAGTGATAGATAGAGTGACAATTGAAATCTACGCATCTGATAGGCATTTGAAAATAACAGAAGCCATATGCCTTACTTGATCCCCACTGTATGACCCCATAACCACTCAAAACTGAATAATGATATAAACTTTTAATAACAAACAAACAAACAAAAAAAAAAAAAAAAAAAAAAAAACAGACAAAAAGAAGAAGTGCAAATCAGAGCATGCCCATTGTCGAGGGAGAAACCCTAACCTGCACAGAGCCTCGTTTTCGTTCAACGCCCATCTTGTAATAATAATAATGTTAATTTTTATAGCGCCTATTCTCTAAAGATTAGGGCTCTAAGCGCTTTACATATAATATAATAAGCACTCTCGTTTACACAATGGGCTGCCTACTTGGGTGCCGAATTTGACAAGATATGTGATTGTTGGTTCTTCATTTTCGTTGTCCCAAGTGCTGTTTTATCTTGCCTAAGAGGTTGAAATGCATTGTTTTGTCTCATGATTAGTTTGTTCATGTTTGCAGAGTTATCACATACACTTCTTAAGATCTGCCCAGTTTGCATGATAAATCAGATTACCGGCATATGACTTTGGCTCTGTCAATGGCTCCACTCCAGACATGCGCACTTACCACAGGCCCCACAATGACGAACAGAACTTT
The DNA here is from genome assembly GCA_033310375.1 of Conus canariensis. Lineage (NCBI taxonomy): Eukaryota > Metazoa > Mollusca > Gastropoda > Neogastropoda > Conidae > Conus > Conus canariensis. Next base: position 57,242,910 of record CM065739.1, read on the forward strand.
GCTGAATTCTTGGTGCCACTCTGCACACACACACACACACACACACACACACACACACACACACACACACACACACATATACAAGCACACACATGCATGGGCACGTGTGCACACACACACATACAGAGTTGATGAAGATGGAAACAGAGCTCCTTTAAAGGGGGAAAGGTTTATTCACATCGACAACATGATCTACATGATTAACAACGACAGGAACAATTCCACATCACGCAAAAAAAGAATTACAATAAGCTACAACACAAAACCCAGCCACACTGAACTCTTTCCTGTGTAGCTAATTCTCTCCCTTGCAGATGTACATTTTATATCCCCCCCCCCCCCCCCCCCCCCCCCAATTCACTTACAGCTCTTAACATACGATCATATACTACTGATATATAAAAACAGAAAGGGTAAGACACGAACTTCACTCTCAATATGTACAGACTCACGGAGACATAAACACAGACAAAAAAAGCAAACACACACACACACAATATTGCCTATTAACACTTAATGTAGATATATCTCAGATACAAAAACTAAAACAGCGACACACACACACACACACACACGTGTGCTCTCTCGCCTACACACACACATACACACAAATTCACCAACGCAAACCTGCACCAGTACACACACACTCACCCACATACATCCACACCAACACATACCCACACTCACAAACATTCATATATCCACACCTGCACAAACACCCACACCAAAATCCATGAACACACACACTCACCCCATCCCCTCCACACACAAAAACACACACACAGAGCTGCCACCTTCTGAAGAGACTTGAGAGAAATATTTTGGAAAAATTGAGAGGAATTTCTGATTTCAATACAAACCCTACCGCACCCAAAACAAACCAATGACATTCCAGACACTTTGTGCTCTTTCCTTTCGTCAAGTGCTTTTATGGAATCACTGTCTCTGCCAACACATTGATGCTCTTCTACATTTCTGAAGCACACTGTTGCTAAACTTTCGTCTTATGGCTTGGGTCACTTTTGGACTTCAGAATCATCAGTGCATGTGTAGTGTCTTGACCCAAGGAGGGGAGAACATCTGTCAGGTTCTTCCTGGCCAGGCTGAACTCTCTCACAGGCCGAACTGCTGACCGGGGTCAGCAGCACACCCACCATGACAGCAGAAAGCAACCTGGAGAATCTGCACTTCTGTTCTGATTGGGGTTTCTTCTTTTCTGCCTCAGGGTCGTTTCCACATGATGCTAGTGGAAGAAGCTGAACAGGAAGTGAGTTTCCAAACAGTTCTTCGCTTAAACGAAGAGCAGATGTGAGAACTCTGCGAATATATGGCAGTGTTTTTTTTGTGAGCAGAAATTTCTAGCAGAATAGTGGAATGACGTGTGTTTGAGCGTAAGAAATTCCACTGAAAGTGGGATGGTTGGCAGCTCTGCACACACACACAAACATGCACAATTACAAACAAATACATAAATCCACACACACACACATAGTATTACACCCACAACCTTCTTTCCCATTGTCCAACACCCCTACCCCCCCTGGTCTCTGACCTGAGAAAGCCTCCAGGAGGTAGAGGGGGTTTTTGACGGGCCTCACAGCCCCCACCAGGAGGAAGATGTACATGCCCTCACTGCCCCCCACCCCACACTCCTCCCCCAGATGGCGGTGCAGATGGAAACCGTCAGGGTTGGTCATGACCCCTGTGGACAGAAAGGTCACTTCCTGTGTCATCAGTAGGATACAGGCAGAGAGAGAGAGAGAGAGAGAGAGAGAGAGAGAGAGAGACAGAGAGAGACAGAGAGAGAGAGGGGGGCAGGGGGAGAGAGAGAAACTGATAAAGACAGAGAGAGAGAGAGGGAGGGGTGGGGGAAGAGAGAGAGATAAAGGCAGAGAGAGAGGGGGAAGAGAGAGAGAGAGAGAGAGAGAGAGAGAGAGAGAGACAGACAGACAGAGAGAGAGGGGGGCAGGGGGAGAGAGAGAAACTGATAAAGACAGAGAGAGAGAGAGGGAGGGGTGGGGGAAGAGAGAGAGATAAAGGCAGAGAGAGAGGGGGGAGAGAGAGAGAGAGAGAGAGAGAGAGAGAGAGAGAGAGAGAGAGACAGAGAGAGACAGAGAGACAGACAGATAAAAACAGAGAGAGATAGGAGATAAGATAATGTTGCTTATAGCCCAGCCGACCGCAAGGGGCCACATCAGGGCTGTCACCACGTTAAAATCAACTCACAAGTCATTTAAAAAAAAAAAAAAAAAAAAAAAAAAAAAAAAACCTTTCACACATCTCTTTAAATGACATCGTCTAGAAACGCACCAGAAACTTCGTTAAAAATCTTTCATCCGTAAAATCTTAAATCCGATGAAAAATGTTAATCTCTCTCAAAAACTCAAAGATCACGTCAGGCGGAACATCCCTGAACAGGATTTTCATGGACTCTGCTGTAAAATGTTTGTGTCTCACATCGTGCAAGTCCCAACACTCTAAAAGAATATGTTTCATTGTGAGTGGCACATGACATGGAATGCACCACGGAGCTTCCTCATTCTTTAAAAGGTACGAATGGGTAAAATACGAATGGCCGGTGTGCAGCCGGCACAGAACTGTTTCTTCTTTACGGCCACCAGACGTAGATGGGAGGAACTCATTAAGGTTTGGACGGATCTGAAAGAGTTTGTTATCCGTCTGCGTGTTCCAATCCTCCTGCCAGAGGTCTCTCACATAATCATTAATTTTGGGTTTCAGATCTGAGCAAGGGATATAAATATTGGACAATTTCTCTCTTGTGGCATTCTTGGCTAAACGATCAACCATTTCGTTCCCTCCGATGCCAACATGACCAGGAACCCAAGCCAGAATAATGTTGTAACCATCCACTTTCAACTTGCTAAAAAATTCAAAGAAATGTAAAAGTTCTGGATGCTGAAGGTTGCGGCCAGCTATGGCCTCCAAAGCTGACAGCGAATCCGACAGAACCAGAAAGTCCCTCTTGGTAGATTGTGAAATTATTTTCAATGCCAGAACCAGAGCAGTAAGTTCAGCAGAATAGACAGAGGCATCTGGAGGTATATGTTTTAACAGTATCTGAGAAGGAGCACCAGGGCAATAGGCTGCACAGGCCACTCCATCCTCAGACTTGGAACCGTCAGTGAAAATTTTCTGACAGGATGGAAATTTTGAACAGAGGTCAGCATACAATGCCTTGTATGCCTGAGAGCTGGTGGACTCTTTACGAAAAGCTGCGAGATCAAAACGAATCTCTGGTGTGAAAAAGGTCCACGGAGGCTGATCTGGAAACTTGGAAAAATCAGACACAACTCCTAGGTCTAGACCTGCATTCCGCGCGTGAGGCTGCATACGAACACCAAACGGCGGAATACAGTTAGGGTTGTTTTCGAATTTGTTTTGAAACTGGGGGTCAGAGACACAGTCATAGGCAGGATTCTGAGGTTCTGAGAACAGTCTGATATAGTAATTTAGGGACATTTTCAGCCTGCGGTTGGACAGTGAAGGTTCACCTGCCTCTGCGTACAGGCTGTACACAGGGGTGGTGCGGAATGCTCCAAGACAGAGACGAAGCCGTTGATGGTGGATAGGGTCCAAGAGTTTCAGATAAGAGGGTCTTGCAGACCCGTACACAGCACAACCATAGTCCAGTTTGGAGCGGACCAGGGCTCTGTAGAGATGCAGCAAAGTTTTCTTATCAGCGCCCCAGTCAGTGTGTGCTACGACCCGCAGAATATTCAGAGCTTTCTGGCAAGAGGTTTTGAGATTTTTAATGTGGCTGAGAAAGTTGAGTTTTTGATCAAAAATAACTCCAAGGAATTTGGCTTCTTTTACAGCTGGAATGGTGGACTTGTCCAGACGAATTTCAGGATCAGCAAAAAATTGACGAAAATTGTGAAAATGGATTGACTGAGTTTTGGTACGTGAGAAGGTAAACCCGTTTTCCTCGGCCCACTGCTGGATCTTGTTGACACAAAGTTGGAGTCGACGCTGTACGCTGGGGTAAGAAGCTCCCACTGCGTACAGCGCAAAGTCGTCAACGAACAGAGAGGACTCAGAGCCCTGGCTTACCGATTTCACAATGTCGTTGATTTTAATGCTGAAAAGAGCAGGAGAAAGGATGCTCCCTTGAGGGACACCCAACTCCTGCCCATGGATGTCAGAGAGTGTGGTGCCAACACGCACCTGGAACTGTCGATCAGCCAAAAAGTTCTGTATGAACAGAGGCAGGTGACCACGAAAACCAAGTCTGTGCAGGTCCAGAAGAATTCCTGATTTCCATGTGGTATCATATGCTTTTTCGAGGTCGAAAAAGATAGCGACCACATGCTGTTTATTGACAAAGGCATTGCGGATGGTGGTTTCCAGACGGATTAGATGGTCAACTGTCGAGTGGTATTTCCGGAAACCGCACTGTTGACTGGCCAAAAGGCCATCGGTTTCCAGCTTCCACATCAGACAGGAGTTGACCATCTTTTCCATCAACTTACAGAGGCAGCTAGTCAGAGCTATCGGACGATAGTTGGAAGGGTTGGTAAGGTCCTTTGCAGGCTTTGGAATTGGAATGATCAGGGCTTTCCGCCAGGAGGGCGGAAAGTACCCTGTGGTCCAGATATGGTTGTATACTTTAAGAAGAGTCTGGAGACAGCTTTCTGGAAAATGCTTCAAAACCTGATAATGAATATCATCCAGACCAGGGGCAGAATCAGTGCAGGTTTGTAAAGCTGTTTTCAGTTCATTGATTGAAAAAGGGAGATTGTAGGCTTCAGAGTTGTCTGATGTGAAATTGTATAAAGATTTCTCTCTGAGCTGTTTGTTTTTTAAAAAGGCTGCAGATTTATTTGAAGATGAGGAGTTCTGTTGGATGGTGGAGGCCAACAGATTGGCAACAGCTTCTTTGTCAGTGATCAGAGCATCGGCAAGTTTCAAGTGATGAATGGAGGGGTTGGTGTTTTTCCCTTTGATTTTTCTGATGATGTTCCAGACTTTTTTCTTTGAAGTTTTTGATGTCAGCCCGGAGCAAAAGTTTCTCCAAGACTGACGTTTACTGATTTTGAAAGTGTGTCTCGATTTGGCGCGGAGTTTCTGATGGGCTCGAGCGTTGGAACCTGAAGGTCGTTGGTATACCCGACGCTGAGCCCGTTTGCGAACTTTTGAAATTTGTTGGCAGTCTAAATTAAACCAGGGTGTTTTGGGCATTTGGAGTTTATTGGAAGACATTGGAATACAGGTTTTAGCACACTTTATCACAGTGTTAGTCAGAGATTCTGCTGGGTCTGGACTCGGAAGAAAATCAGTGTCCTGGAATTCTTTCAAAATATTGGTGGCAAAAAGATTCCAGTTGGCCTTCTTATAATTAAGATGTTGTGAGACAGAGATGTTTTCAGTTAATAAGGGTTTTAAAAGAACAGGGAAATGGTCACTTCCGTGCAGATCGTCATGGACAGACCACTCATAGTCCAGGACCAGCGAGGGGTCACAAATCGACAAATCTAAGCACGAAAGTGAACCTGTGGAAGAGTGGAGGTAAGTTGGAGCTCCATCGTTCAGACAACACAAATCAAAGTCTGAAAGGACATCCTCAAGAAGCAGACCTCTGGATGACGAACTGACACTACCCCAAAGAGGATTGTGACCATTAAAGTCACCCAACAGCAAAAAAGGTCGAGGAAGTTCTTCGATCAGACTGACAAGGTCCTGACGACAAACCGGGACAGAAGGTGGCAGATACAGTGAGCAGATTGTAACAGTCTTGTGGAGAGTGACTCTCGCAGCTACAGCCTGAAGGGAGGTAGTCAGAGCGACAGGACTAAACAGCAAAGTTTTGTGTAAAAGAAGGGCAACACCGCCTGACAGTCCCAATGTGGATGGTTGTGCAGGTTTAGAAAGAATATTAAAGCCAGAAAGAGTGAAGGTCTTCTGGCTTTGAATTTTAGTTTCCTGAAGAGCCACGACGGAAGGTTTTACAGTTTGACACAGAAGTTGCAGCTCCTCAAAATTTGAATTTAGGCCACGGATATTCCAATGGATTAGTTTACTACTATCCATGGTGCAGAGGATGAACAGGAGAGAAGTCAGGTCATCTCCTCGTCATCGTCTGCGTTCAGTGGAGCAAATTTATTGCTTAGTTTCACTGGACTGTTTGGGTCTTCAGACCTGCTGGCAGACTTGCCCACAGGTGAAGAAGGTCTGGATTTTGGAGATGGTGGAGGTTTCTTCCTCATCTCCACCATCTCCACACTTGGTTGAACTCCCTTGCCCGCACGGGCACTGCTCGAGGAAGTTCGAGGCGGGAGGCCTGGCTTTTTCATCTGCCCAGCAGCAGATGGAGTAGACTGCTGGGCAGTCTGAGGGGTGGCGGATTTTTTGCCTCCACCAGGGGCACCCACTTTGGGTTGGGAGGCGGTGGACTTGCTTCCACCAAAGCTTAACGGTCTTTCTTGCAATGTCTTGGTGAAAGTAAAATTGTCAGTCTGGCAGCAGACTGAACGGGTGGAAACTTTCTTTGTAACGGAAGCATAAGAAGACACTGTTGACGTCTGACTGCCAACAACCTGTTTGCGGGCCTCAAAAAACGAAATTTTCTTTTCAGTCTTCACTCTTTGGATGGTGGACTCCTGAACCCAAACAGGGCAGTTGCGTGAAGAGGAGGGGTGGTCGCCACCGCAGTTCGCACAATGAGCCGGGTCTTTACACGGCCCATCATGGGTTGCCTTGCAACAAACACCACACACCTCCTGCCCAGAACAGCGGTCTCTGACATGTCCAAACTTCTGGCATTTGAAACACCTCAACGGGGATGGGACATACAGTTGGACACGTACATTTAAGTATCCGACTTTAATGACCGGAGGCAGCACAGGGTTGCAGAATGTCAGAAAGAGGGTGTTGGTGGGCACTCTTTCTGCACCTTTTTTGACTGTCACCCTATGTACCTCTGTCACACCTTGGGACGCAAGTTCTGTCTTGATCTCCGCTTCCGAGACACCTTTCAAATCCGGGCACCGAATAACCCCTTTGGTCGAATTTAACTGCTTATGGGGGGTCACCCGGATCTCTCTGTCCACAAGTGTTGTTGCCCTCAGCAGCTGCTCCGATTGCCTCTGTGATCTGCACTGGACGAGGAAAGTGCCATTCCGTAGCCTTTTCACTGACTGAGGGTCACCTGCTAGACCCTGAAAGCCCTTCTGAATAGCAAAAGGACTCAGAGCAGAAATAGGCTTTTCCTGCTCTGTCCCTTCAACCACAAGCCAGGAAGCCCAAAAACCTGTCCTCTGTCTCGTCTCCATATCCGAGTCACTGTCGGAATCGTTATGACTAGAAATGGGGTCCACTGCCTTCCTCTTTTTTATGGGGGGTGTGATTTTGGATAAAGCCATGATTTATGTTTAGAAATTTCGTCTCTCCCTTACCCACCCACCATGGAGTCCAACTAAGGGGCCAGGGCCAAGAACTCATTGTCTTGACCCCTTCCAGGCTTCAGGAGAGATATACGACAAACAGAAGCCTACTGACCCTATCCCCCCTGATCATGCCCAACTCCCGGGAACAGAGAGCTGAGCACTGCAGGGGTTCCCTTGGCCAGTCGGAGAACTGCCTGTCTTGACCCAGCCCCACGAAGGGGAAGCCGATTGATACACCCGGGCCAGAGTGTACCTCCTGTCTAGGAGAGGTCCGAGCCAAAGTGATGTGTTGAGGGCGTTGGCCCTCTCAATCACCAGGATCTCATCCCCCTCCGTCACAGGTCGCACCGCACGGCAAACGCGGCGGATCTTAAGAAGACCACAGAGAGAAAAAGAGTGTGCAAAAGAAGGCTTGAAAGGGAGACGAAGAAAGAAAAGAACCGTTAAGAAAGGCAGAAGACAGAATAGGAAAAAGGTGGGTTACTATTTGTCTGGGCCCTCACTCCTAACCTTTCTGACATGGGAGACCCTACCAGGGGCATCAATTCCTACCACGTAATGCTTGGCCAGTCAGCAGCTTGGCTATACAGGCCTAGAAGCATTGACAACAACTAACCATCTAGTCAAGTATTGATGCCCCCGTCAGCAAAGCCTAAAAGATCACTGGACCACGCAAGCCCTCCGACCACGGCAAGGTTGCAACCCCCGGAGGGAACAGAGAGAGAGAGAGAGAGAGTGAGAGAGAGAGATAAAGAAATACAGAGAGAGGGAGGTGGGGGGGAGAGAGAGAGAGAGAGAGAGAGACACAGATAGACAGACAAAGACTGAGAGAGAGAGAGACAGAGAGAGAGAGACAGACAGAGAGAGAGACAGACAGACAGACAAAGACGGAGAGAGAGAGAGAGAGAGAGAGAGAGAGAGAGAGAGAGAGAGAGAGAGAGAGAGAGAGAGACAGACAGACAGACAGACAGACAGACAGAAAGGGACAGAACAACCGAGAAAGCACACACAACCTAATGCCCTAAGGCACCACCACAGCTCTAGGATTTTCCCCCTTTACTTGCCTTCCACGCCTACATCACCCATCCAGCTGTCCACATCACCTGTCCCTTCACCCACACCATACATCAACAACACACTCCTAGCTGCTACACACATCACCTGTGCCTTCATCCACACCATACATCAACAACACACTCACTCCTAGCTGCTACACACATCACCTGTGCCATCATCCACACCATACATCAACAACACACTCCCAGCTGCTACACACATCACCTGTGCCCATCATCCACACCATACATCAACAACACACTCCCAGCTGCTACACACAATCACCTGTGCCCATCATCCACACCATACATCAACAACACATTCCCAGCTGCTACACACATCACCTGTGCCCATCACCACACCATACATCAACAACACATTCCCAGCTGCTTTTACACACATCACCTGTGCCCATCATCCACACCATACATCAACAACACACTCCCAGCTGCTACACACAATCACCTGTGCCCATCATCCACACCATACATCAACAACACATTCCCAGCTGCTACACACATCACCTGTGCCCATCAACCACACCATACATCAACAACACACTCCCAGCTGCTACACACATCACCTGTGCCCATCATCCACACCATACATCAACAACACACTCCCAGCTGCTACACACAATCACCTGTGCCCATCATCCACACCATACATCAACAACACACTCCCAGCTGCTACACACATCACCTGTGCCCATCATCCACACCATACATCAACAACACACTCCCAGCTGCTACACACAATCACCTGTGCCCATCATCCACACCATACATCAACAACACACTCCCAGCTGCTACACACATCACCTGTGCCTTCATCCACACCATACATCAACAACACACTCCCAGCTGCTACACACAATCACCTGTGCCCATCATCCACACCATACATCAACAACACATTCCCAGCTGCTACACACATCACCTGTGCCCATCATCCACACCATACATCAACAACACACTCCCAGCTGCTACACACATCACCTGTGCCCATCATCCACACCATACATCAACAACCTGGCTCACACACTCACAGCTGTTACACACATCACCTGACAGGCCTAGCAGCATGGACTCTGCACATCTGCCTCCCCCAACGCAAGCTGTAAGATTTACAATAACAGAGCCAATGTGGATCCCTCTCCGTGAGCTTGTCTGTGCCATAGGACCGACCACACGTCCTGGCTTTCCCCATGTGTCATGGAGTGTGTCAGACACATCCCACTCCTTATTTCCTGTCTGCTGAAGAAAGCACTGAAAATACTTCCTTGCACAAAATCTGTTGCGGAGTTTACGTTTAATCATTGGTGACTTATTGCTTCAGATGGCTAAATACTGACACACACCCCCCCACCAACCCATCCCCCCAAAAAAGAAAGAAAAAATCAGCCACTGGTACCGTGAACTGATTTACTTTTTCCCTTGACCAGGCCTTGGTGGTGGGAAATTGCGTTTTGCAGCTCATGTTGTTGTTGTTGTTGTCGTACCCTGGCTAAAAGACTCCAGGGATCATCCAAACAGCCGAAGTACTTGAACTCTATGGTACAAATGCATCAGCTGGGGATGAGAACATTACGTGTGTGACCGTTTTTGATTACCCCGCCACGTGGGCAGCCACACTCCGACTTCCAGGGATTTTGGAGACAAGGAGCTTGTCACAACAGAAGACAATCCCCCCATAACTATGCAGAGTATAACAACATTTTGATGTAGCCTTGGTGTTCTAGCCTATGTCAACTGGCCTGACACAGCGTTAAGCCAAGGCGCTAGGCGGCCAGCTCACAGGGAGACAGCTGGCAGAAATGGAAGTATCAGGAAAAACAGAATTACTGGGCCATCAAACGAAGGAACGAACAAATCATAAAAAAAACCCAGCCTGGTTTGACTCGTTTGTCTCTGCCCAGTTTGCCATACCCGTGTTACAAATTACCAGCACAATCACTCTGTTGTTACCGTGGTTTTGAACTGGCACTGGTACAGCGAAGCTACATCCAGAACCAGGCAAAGAAACATCAGCAGGAATGGACCGCTGCTGCCGTCGATACTGGCGGTCTCATTTTCAAGCCACTGTCTGGAGGGGTTTCCCTGTTTCTATTTTCAGACCGAGTCTTAGCATGCTGATATATAAAAATTCACCATGGAGGCAGATGAGTGGGTGTTTCGAGTGAGAGCAGGGTATGAGCTTCACATTAAAAAAAAAAAAAAAAAAAAAAAATTTTTTTCAAATTACAACAGCTGGAAGGAACTGATCGACAGTGCTATTTCCAAGAGGCCTTGGCTGGCAAAATGATCAACATCCATCAGCACATGTAGAAGGATGCCGAGAGCAACAAAGTTGAATCCTCAGCTTTTTGCTCCTTCAAGTTGACTCCCTCCCACAATTCAGTGCGATTGGAGTTTGTTTGTTATTTGTTTTTTTTCTAAACATATTGAGCATTGACAATGTGACGCAGCTTGTTAATCAAGCAAAAGGCTGCACCTTTCTACCAGCATGTGTCCACTGGAAGAACACAGTGGCTTTCTTGCTTGTCTCTCTGTACATGCTAGTGTTACAGCAGACCATCGCAGTTTGATGTCACAGCAATGATCTTCCCTCCATCAACTCCTGATCCGGTGACCTCAGGGCTCCCCCACATCAGGCCCCCTCCTGCCCCCGCAGCCCTGTCCACACACATCTCCAGTCCAGCCCAGCCTTGGAGCTGAAGCCGTTCAATGCTTCAATCATCGAACCCATGCACACATCTCCAGTCCAGCCCAGCCCAGCCTTGGAGCTGAAGCCGTTCAATACTTCAATCATCCAACCCATGCACACATCTCCAGCCCAGCCCAGCCTTGGAGCTGAAGCCGTTCAATACTTCAATCATCCAACCCATGCACACATCTCCAGCCCAGCCCAGCCTTGGAGCTGAAGCCGTTCAATACTTCAATCATCCAACCCATGCACACATCTCCAGCCCAGCCCAGCCTTGGAGCTGAAGCCGTTCAATACTTCAATCATCCAACCCATGCACACATCTCCAGCCCAGCCCAGCCTTGGAGCTGAAGCCGTTCAATACTTCAATCATCCAACCCATGCACACATCTCCAGCCCAGCCCAGCCTTGGAGCTGAAGCCGTTCAATACTTCAATCATCCAACCCATGCACACATCTCCAGCCCAGCCCAGCCTTGGAGCTGAAACCATTCAATACTTCAATCCCATGCACACCCATGCACACAAATCTTATTCGGCTCTGCGTGCTCCAGTGTAACCACACCCATAAACTGCAGGGTTAGTCCATCAGAGGAACAACCAAATTCAGCAGTCCGCGTCTACTGCTCCAATTTCACCGGCCTGTCTGGTACAGTGTTCTGCACACGTCCCCGAAGGAGGTGGTGCACAGTGACCGCAGGTCAGCGATCCACACCGAGCCATGCACACTGGACAGCAGCCAGACACCCTGACCTCGGTCAGCAGATGTCATGAACAAAGCTAGAATGATACTGGATATTTACCACACCATTTATAAGTGGTCCTAGGTGCTTGCAAAGTTCTCAGCACTCACACATGCAAACACACACACACACACACAGATGTCCATGCATTCCCTCCCCACCCCCAACCATACGTTCCCATGTACACACACACACACACACTCACACACACACACTCACTCACACACACTCACAAACACACACACACACACACACACACACACACACACACACACACACACACACATTCACACACACACACACACACATACACATTCACACACACACACAAATAAAAAAGCTGAAAGGAATAAGACTTCAAGGAGGTGAAAAACATATAGTCTTGAGAGATGATTTGGAGAGAGAGAGAGACAGAGAAAGAGAGAGACAGAGACAGAGAGAGAGAGAGGGGGGGAGACTTAGAAAAATAGAGAGAGAGAGAGAGAGAGAGTGAGGGAGAGAGAGACACAGAGAAAGAAAGTAAACAAAAGCTGACAAAGTCACAGTCAATAAGACGGAGAAAGAGAGAAAGGGGATGGGAGGCGGGGGCAGACAGAGACTGAGAAGAAAGAGGTAAAACAGAGAGAAAAATGGCTTAAAAAAAAACAAACACACATACACACAAACAAAATCAAACCAAAACAAAACAAAACACAAAGACAGATAACAGCAACTGTACAGGAGAGAAAACAACAACAACAACAAAAAAACAAAAGAGAAAAGGGTGGGGGGAGGGAGGGGGAAGGAGGTAGTGAGGACTCTGGTCAACCTGCCAATACCAAGGCAACAACATCCCTGACTGAACATCTGTTCCCGCTCTCACTGCATTATCCCCTCCTGGCCTGTCAACACTTCTCCATCCATGAGTGACTCCAGCACCTCATAACATCGCCTCCTTCACGTTGCCTCCAGTGGGCACACCTGCTGGCCTTCTCTCTTCATCTCTTTCCCACTTCCTCCCATCCATTCTCCCCTCCCTCTCTCATAACATCCCCCCCCTCCTTCACGCTGCAGCGGCCTCCAGTGGGCACACCTGTTTACCTCCCTTCATCTCTTTCCCATCGATTTTCCCTTCACTCTTCCACTTTCTGTCGTCAATGATATCAACATAAAGTCTCTCTCTTTCTTCCCCTGGGCGACAGCGGGCACTGAGTAGTGGCTGGTTTTCTCTGCTCGATACAGATGTCCAGTCTTTACCAATCAGCCATTTCTCTCTCTCTCTCTCTCTCTCTTTTGTTGTTGTTGTTAGAATGGAGAGAGGAAATGAATGGAAGGATGAAGAAAGAAAGAACAGGGAAGGATGAAGAGGTGGGAGGGGAGGGGAGGAATGCGAAGGAAAGAGGGGGGGGGAAAGAGAGACAGGAGAAAGAAAGAACAGGGAAGGATGAAGAGGTGGGAGGGGGGGAATGTGAAGGAAAGAGGGGGGGGGGGGGAATGTGAAGGAAAGAGGGGGGGGGGGGGGGTAAAGAGAGACAGGAGAAAGAAAGAACAGGGAAGGATGAAGAGATGGGAGGGGAGGAATGTGAAGGAAAAGGGGGGGGGGGGGGGGAAAGAGAGACAGGAGAAAGAAAGAACAGGGAAGGATGAAGAGGTGGGAGGGGAGGAATGTGAAGGAAAAGAGGGGGGGGGGGGGGGGGAAAGAGAGACAGGAGAAAGAAAGAACAGGGAAGGATGAAGAGGTGGGAGGGGAGGAATGTGAAGGAAAGAGGGGGGGGGGGGGAAGAGAGACAGGAGAAAGAAAGAACAGGGAAGGATGAAGAGGTGGGAGGGGAGGAATGGAAGGAAAGAGGGGGGGGGGGGGGGAGAGAGACAGGAGAAAGAAAGAACAGGGAAGGATGAAGAGGTGGGAGGGGAGGAATGGAAGGAAAGAGGGGGGGGGGGGGGGGGGGGAAGAAGAGAGACAGGAGAAAGAAAGAACAGGGAAGGATGAAGAGGTGGGAGGGGAGGAATGTGAAGGAAAGAGGGGGGGGGGGAAAGAGAGACAGGAGAAAGAAAGAACAGGGAAGGATGAAGAGGTGGGAGGGGAGGAATGTGAAGGAAAGAGGGGTGGGGGAAAGAGAGACAGGAGAAAGAAAGAACAGGGAAGGATGAAGAGGTGGGAGGGGAGGAATGTGAAGGAAAGAGGGGGGGGGAAAGAGAGACAGGAGAAAGAAAGAACAGGGAAGGATGAAGAGGTGGGAGGGGAGGAATGTGAAGGAAGGGGGGGGGGGGGGGGGGGAAGAGAGACAGGAGAAAGAAAGAACAGGGAAGGATGAAGAGGTGGGAGGGGAGGAATGTGAAGGAAAGAGGGGGGGGGGGGGGAAGAGAGACAGGAGAAGAAAGAACAGGGAAGGATGAAGAGGTGGGAGGGGAGGAATGTGAAGGAAAGAGGGGGGGGGGGGGGGGGAAGAGAGACAGGAGAAAGAAAGAACAGGGAAGGATGAAGAGGTGGGAGGGGAGGAATGTGAAGGAAAGAGGGGGGGGGGGGGGAAGAGAGACAGGAGAAAGAAAGAACAGGGAAGGATGAAGAGGTGGGAGGGGAGGAATGCGAAGGAAAGAGGGGGGGGGGAAGAGAGAGACAGGAGAAAGAAAGAACAGGGAAGGATGAAGAGGTGGGAGGGGAGGAATGTGAAGGAAAGAGGGGGGGGGGGGGGGGGGAAGAGAGACAGGAGAAAGAAAGAACAGGGAAGGATGAAGAGGTGGGAGGGGAGGAATGTGAAGGAAAGAGGTGGGGGAAAGAGAGACAGGAGAAAGAAAGAACAGGGAAGGATGAAGAGGTGGGAGGGGAGGAATGCGAAGGAAAGAGACAGGAGAAAGAAAGAACAGGGAAGGATGAAGAGGTGGGAGGGGAGGGGGGGAATGTGAAGGAAAGAGGTGGGGGAAAGAGAGACAGGAGAAAGGAAGAAAATGAGGAAGAAAAAAAAGAAAAAAAAGAAAAAGAAACTGGAGCCGAAGCAACAAAAAGCTCAATGTGAAAAACAAAGTAGAAGGAAAAAGACGAACCCCGGAAGTGAAATGAAATGAAAATGGAATGGAAAGATAAATCAAAGAAAGAAAAATAAAAGGAAAAAAAAAGAAGAAAAAAAGTGAGAAAAAGAAAGAAAAAAGAACATGATGAAGAGAATGGAAAGGAAAGAAGATGAGGACCCCCAAAAAGAACAATCTCAATAAAAAACAACAAACAACAAACAACAACAACAGAACACACACACACACACACAACACACAACACACACACCACCAAAAAAGGGACAGAACATACAAACAGAAAATGTAAAGGAAATGAAAACTAAACAAAACAAAACAAAAAAGAAAGGAAGAAAGAACAAAAAAAAAAAAAAAAAAAAAAAGAAAAAGAACTCCACTCACATGTGAGTTGACAGCATGGGGATCTTGGACGAAGACTCGTGAAGGGGGAGGGGGGGGGGGGGGTTGAGGACTGGAGGAAGAGAGAGGAGAGAGAGAGAGAGAGAGAGGAGAGAGGAGAGAGAGAGAGAGAAGAGAAGAGAAGAATACAAAGCTGACAAAGACACAGTCAATAAGACAGAGAAAGAGAGAAATGTGATGGGGAGGAGGGGCGGTGGGCGGTGGCAATGACAGATTATACTCAAGTTGCTGATGGGAAAAAAAAAAACCCAAACCAAATCAACAGACAAAAGAACTGCCTGAGGCTTAAAAAAAAAAAAAAAAAAAGAAAAAAGTCAGACACAACAAGCCTCCAAGGCAAGACTGTTTTCCAGTTACGTGCTAGAATGACGGACAAGGTGATGCTTGACCCTACACAGCAGATGAATGACGAGAAACAACAGATATTTTTCAGCTACGTGCTAGAATGAGATGAATGAGGAGAAACAACAGATATTTTCCCCCGCACTGTCCCTTGACCTGTGACATCGTCTACCTACTCACATGACAAAAGGGGTGTCTGCTAATTGGGTATTATACTGGCTAGGATAGAAAAAAAACAACAAAAAAACAAACAAACAAAAAAAACCCGATGCAATTCCCTTCAGAGGACATGCAGCCCACAAAGTGCCCGCTTCCTAGCTAGGCCATTTCAAATCACTGTGTGCTAGGATAGGAAAGGATAGGACCGTTGCTTTTTGTGTAGCCTATACACACAACCTTCCTAAGTTTCATGTCCGTATGCCTTGTATCCAGACAAAATTTGGCTCAAAATTTTTCCACACACAAACACAACAAACACCACACATGCATGTATACGCATACACGCACATAGATATGACAGAGTGTGATTACAAACTCTCACTCTGTTTACACATGTGAGCCAAAACGGGGAAGCGAACCTGACAGCGGAGACGAGAAGGGACAGAGGGAGACAGGAGAGAATAGGCAAAGGAGAGAGAAGATAAAGAAAGAGAGAGAAGATAAACGAAAGAGAGAGAAGATAAATGAAAGAGAGAGAAGATAAATGAAAGAGAGAGAAGAGGAAGAGCTAGAAGCAGAAAGGAGAGAAAGAAGGCAAGGGAGATTGGGAAGCAGAGTGGATGGGGGGTGGGGGGGGGGGGGTGGGGGGGGAGAGAAAGAGAATCAAGAATGAAGGGAAATAACTCAGAAGACAGACAAGAACACCTCCACAGATCAACCAGCACACTGACCTTGTGTTATCACCGTCATCTGTTTCTGAGACAACGACGGCTGAAACACAGAGAGATGCTTCATGTCTGAAAACCGACTGTCCACCCAAACAATAATGATAATAATGAATACTTATATAGCACCTATTCTTGGCTAGAGACCAAGCTCTAACTGCTTTACAATCCACACTCGTTTACACAACGGGCTGCCTACCTGGGTAGTGCTGACTGAAGAGCTGCCAGCTGGCGCTTCATTCAGTTGTTTCCCCATGTCATCCATTCAATATCGTTCACTCAATTTCCTTACTTCCTTCATTCTTTCCATTTCTCACGCAGGGTGCATGCTATGTGTAACGTGTCATCCATACCAACGGCCAAACTGGCCTTCTCTTCTAAAAGTTGGTGATGGGATTTTACATGTGTGCAAGATGTTATGCGATAACACCATGCAATAATCTAGAGAGGGCATAGCTTTTTACTTAGCATATTCCTACACTTTCATATTCCACACTCAGCAGCAGTCACAGTACGGATCTCAACATGTGTCTTTACACAGTTTTCGACTCTCAGCTGAGAAAAAAGCAGGGTGCAGGAAAAGGCAGCTAGTGAGCAATGGAAGGGAGGAGCCAGGAGAGAAGGGGGGGGGGGGGGGGGGGGGGGACAAGAGGGGAGGAGAAGGGAGAGGGAGCAAAGGAAGGGGCTGGGAGGTGACTGGGGGATGGGTGCAGGGGTGGGGGCAGCAAAATCTGTCCAATGGGAGAATCAAGTTTCGGGGGGGGGGGGGGGGGGGGGGGGGGAAGGTGATGCACTTTTCAAAGATGTATTTTTCATGGGATGGGGTGGGGTGAGTGGGAGGAGTGTAGGAACCTCACCACCCCCTCCTCCCAATCCCTCTCCTTCTCTCAACACTTCCCTTATCATGCCTGGAACAGGTTTGTAAATCAATGAGATAAACACTGTCAACATGTCATATTGAATGCTCGGTTCGATTTTTTTTTTTTTCAAGTAAATGTCACTCACACTGATAGTCTCTCCCACTCCCTCCTTTCTCACAGACACACATGAACACAGACAGAACCTGCATATACACATCTCCCCCTTCCCACCACATGAAATGTAACCCCCCCACCCCCCCCCCCCCCCCAATTCCCCACAAAAAAATAAAGTATCCTACTTGATTTGTATTCTTGATCTGCTTATTGAATATTTGTGGGATGTACATACATGCAAGCATGCTAACATATGAACATATACACTTATACAGAAACACATAAACATGCATGCATGCTTGTGCACACACAAGTATGCACGCACACACACACTACACACACACACAACTTTCCACAGGCACACATGCATGCACAGACACACACATGCACAAACACAAAGACACACACAAAGACACAGACACAAACACGCAGAGGCACAGACACACACATACACAAACACAGATTAAAAACACCCACACATGCACACCCACACCCAAATGCATGCAGACTGACACCCACACCCTCACAAACACAACATGTATACACACATACACACTCATACTCTCTCTCTCACACACACACACACACACACACAGAGACACAGACACACACACACACACACTCATACTCACACACACACACACACACACACACAAACACACACACCACACACTCTCACACACATACACACACTCATACTCACACACACACACACATACACACACACAATCCCTCTGTCACAAGCCATGACTCTTACCCACAAGCTGAGTGCTCGGTGCTGCAGAGACTTGCTGAAGCAAACCACACAGCTGAAATCAGACAAGGCCTCCGTCAGTACACTGTCAACCATCAGCACCATCACAGCCTAGGTCATGACATGACACACTGTCACAACAGACCCTGACGACATCAACTGCACTGTACCCTACTGTACTGTGTGGTAAGCTATCTCACACTATGGTGTACATGTACTGCCGTGGGTAGTCTTGTACTGCACACTGTGCCATATTTTTTTCATATCTACTCTGTTGCACTGTATTGTAATTCGTTTCATATTGTTCTGCATTGCACAAGATCTCTGAGCACAATATCTCTGACGCACTGTATTGTAATTCATTTTATATTGTTCTGCACTGCACAATATCTCTGACGCACTGTATTGTAATTCATTTTATATTGTTCTGCAACGCACAATATCTCTGACGCACTGTATTGTAATTCATTTTATACTGTTCTGCATTGCACAAATCTCTGACGCACTGTATTGTAATTCATTTTATCTGTTCTGCATTGCACAAGATCTCTGACGCACTGTATTGTAATTCATTTTATACTGTTCTGCATTGCACAAGATCTCTGACGCACTGTATTGTAATTCATTTTATACTGTTCTGCATTGCACAAGATCTCTGACGCACTGTATTGTAATTCATTTTATACTGTTCTGCACTGCACAAGATCTCTGACGCACTGTATTGTAATTCATTTTATATTGTTCTGCACTGCACAAGATCTCTGACCACTGTATTGTAATTCATTTTATATTGTTCTGCACTGCACAAGATCTCTGACGCACTGTATTGTAATTCATTTTATATTGTTCTGCACTGCACAAGATCTCTGACGCACTGTATTGTAATTCATTTTATATTGTTCACTGCATTGCACAATATCTCTGACGCACTGTATTGTAATTCATTTTATATTGTTCTGCACTGCACAAGATCTCTGAGCACTGTATTGTAATCATTTGATATTGTCTGCACTGCACAGACTCTGACGCACTGTATGTAATTCATTTTATACTGTTCTGCACTGCACAAGATCTCTGACGCACTGTATTGTAATTCATTTTATATTGTTCTGCACTGCACAAGATCTCTGACGCACTGTATTGTAATTCATTTTATACTGTTCTGCACTGCAAAGATCTCTGACGACTGTATTGTAAATTCATTTTATATATGTTCTGCACTGCACAAGATCTCTGACGCACTGTATTGTAATTCATTTTATACTGTTCTGCACTGCACAAGATCTCTGACGCACTGTATTGTAATTCATTTTATATTGTTCTATGCACACTGGCACAAATCTCTGACGCACTGTATTGTAATTCATTTTATACTGTTCTGCACTGCAAAGATCTCTGACGCACTGTATTGTAATTCATTTTATATTGTTCTGCACTGCACAAGATCTCTGACGCACTGTATTGTAATTCATTTTATACTGTTCTGCACTGCACAAGATCTCTGACGCACTGTATTGTAATTCATTTTATATTGTTCTGCACTGCACAAGATCTCTGACGCACTGTATTGTAATTCATTTTATACTGTTCTGCACTGCACAAGATCTCTGACGCACTGTATTGTAATTCATTTTATATTGTTCTGCACTGCACAAGATCTCTGACGCACTGTATTGTAATTCATTTTATACTGTTCTGCACTGCACAAGATCTCTGACGCACTGTATTGTAATTCATTTTATATGTTCTGCACTGCACAAGATCTCTGACGCACTGTATTGTAATTCATTTTATACTGTTCTGCATTGCACAAGATCTCTGACGCACTGTATTGTAATTCATTTTATATGTTCTGCACTGCACAAGATCTCTGACGCACTGTATTGTAATTCATTTTATACTGTTCTGCACTGCACAAGATCTCTGACGCACTGTATTGTAATTCATTTTATACTGTTCTGCATTGCACAAGATCTCTGACGCACTGTATTGTAATTCATTTTATACTGTTCTGCACTGCACAAGATCTCTGACGCACTGTATTGTAATTCATTTTATATTGTTCTGCACTGCACAAGATCTCTGACGCACTGTATTGTAATTCATTTTATACTGTTCTGCACTGCACAAGATCTCTGACGCACTGTATTGTAATTCATTTTATACTGTTCTGCACTGCACAAGATCTCTGACGCACTGTATTGTAATTCATTTTATACTGTTCTGCACTGCACAAGATCTCTGACGCACTGTATTGTAATTCATTTTATACTGTTCTGCACTGCACAATATCTCTGACGCACTGTATTGTAATTCATTTTATACTGTTCTGCACTGCACAAGATCTCTGACGCACTGTATTGTAATTCATTTTATACTGTTCTGCACTGCACAAGATCTCTGACGCACTGTATTGTAATTCATTTTATACTGTTCTGCACTGCACAATATCTCTGACGCACTGTATTGTAATTCATTTTATACTGTTCTGCACTGCACAAGATCTCTGACGCACTGTATTGTAATTCATTTTATACTGTTCTGCACTGCACAAGATCTCTGACGCACTGTATTGTAATTCATTTTATACTGTTCTGCACTGCACAAGATCTCTGACGCACTGTATTGTAATTCATTTTATACTGTTCTGCACTGCACAAGATCTCTGACGCACTGTATTGTAATTCATTTTATACTGTTCTGCATTGCACAAGATCTCTGACGCACTGTATTGTAATTCATTTTATACTGTTCTGCACTGCACAAGACCTCTGACGCACTGTATTGTAATTCATTTTATACTGTTCTGCACTGCACAAGATCTCTGACGCACTGTATTGTAATTCATTTTATACTGTTCTGCACTGCACAAGATCTCTGACGCACTGTATTGTAATTCATTTTATACTGTTCTGCACTGCACAAGATCTCTGACGCACTGTATTGTAATTCATTTTATACTGTTCTGCACTGCACAAGACCTCTGACGCACTGTATTGTAATTCATTTTATACTGTTCTGCACTGCACAAGATCTCTGACGCACTGTATTGTAATTCATTTTATACTGTTCTGCACTGCACAAGATCTCTGACGCACTGTATTGTAATTCATTTTATACTGTTCTGCACTGCACAAGATCTCTGACGCACTGTATTGTAATTCATTTTATACTGTTCTGCACTGCACAAGATCTCTGACGCACTGTATTGTAATTCATTTTATACTGTTCTGCACTGCACAAGATCTCTGACGCACTGTATTGTAATTCATTTTATACTGTTCTGCACTGCACAAGATCTCTGACGCACTGTATTGTAATTCATTTTATACTGTTCTGCATTGCACAAGATCTCTGACGCACTGTATTGTAATTCATTTTATACTGTTCTGCACTGCACAAGATCTCTGTCCCCAATGAATGACGCACACTACATCAAACTGCATGGTACAAATGGAGGTGCAAAGCACACAGAATAGACATGATAAAATCAAATTAAAAAATAAAAAAGAGGATGTCCCAAGCTTGCCCTCATCCACTGTGACAACAACTACTACTGCCGAAATGAACACACACAAATTAACATGGCTTCACAACTGGCATGGCCTTTTGAGCTTCAATGCTGTCAAACAGTATATTGTGGAACAGATTTCCTTTTCCTATCAGAGTTCCTTTCCTGTATCCTTATCAGTCATACTGCCTTTCCTGTCAAATCAGTCACACCCTTATAGTCATACTGCCTTTCCTGTCAAATCAGTCACACCCTTATCAGTCATACTGCCTTTCCTTTCAAATCAGTCACATCCTTATAGTCATACTGCCTTTCCTGTCAAATCAGTCACACCCTTATCAGTCATACTGCCTTTCCTTTCAAATCAGTCACATCCTTATAGTCATACTGCCTTTCCTGTCAAATCAGTCACACCCTTATCAGTCATACTGCCTTTCCTTTCAAATCAGTCACATCCTTATAGTCATACTGCCTTTCCTGTCAAATCAGTCACACCCTTATCAGTCATACTGCCTTTCCTGTCAAATCAGTCAACTCCTTATCAGTCATACTGCCTTTCCTGTCAAATCAGTCACACCCTTATCAGTCATACTGCCTTTCCTGTCAAATCAGTCACACCCTTATCAGTCATACTGCCTTTCCTGTCAAATCAGTCCACCCTTATCAGTCATACTGCCTTTCCTGTCAAATCAGTCACACCTTATCAGTCATACTGCCTTTCCTGTCAAATCAGTCACATCCTTATCAGTCATACTGCCTTTCCTGTCAAATCAGTCACACCCTTATCAGTCATACTGCCTTTCCTGTCAAATCAGTCACACCCTTATCAGTCATACTGCCTTTCCTGTCAAATCAGTCACACCCTTATCAGTCATACTGCCTTTCCTTTCAAATCAGTCACACCCTTATCAGTCATACTGCCTTTCCTTTCAAATCAGTCACACCCTTATCAGTCATACTGCCTTTCCTGTCAAATCAGTCACACCTTATAGTCATACTGCCTTTCCTGTCAAATCAGTCACACCCTTATCAGTCATACTGCCTTTCCTTTCAAATCAGTCACATCCTTATCAGTCATACTGCCTTTCCTGTCAAATCAGTCACATCCTTATCAGTCATACTGCCTTTCCTGTCAAATCAGTCACACCCTTATCAGTCATACTGCCTTTCCTGTCAAATCAGTCACACCCTTATCAGTCATACTGCCTTTCCTGTCAAATCAGTCACACCTTATAGTCATACTGCCTTTCCTGTCAAATCAGTCACACCCTTATCAGTCATACTGCCTTTCCTGTCAAATCAGTCACATCCTTATCAGTCATACTGCCTTTCCTGTCAAATCAGTCACATCCTTATCAGTCATACTGCCTTTCCTTTCAAATCAGTCACACCCTTATCAGTCATACTGCCTTTCCTTTCAAATCAGTCACACCCTTATAGTCATACTGCCTTTCCTGTCAAATCAGTCACATCCTTATAGTCATACTGCCTTTCCTGTCAAATCAGTCACACCCTTATAGTCATACTGCCTTTCCTGTCAAATCAGTCACATCCTTATCAGTCATACTGCCTTTCCTGTCAAATCAGTCACATCCTTATCAGTCATACTGCCTTTCCTGTCAAATCAGTCACATCCTTATAGTCATACTGCCTTTCCTGTCAAATCAGTCACATCCTTATAGTCATACTGCCTTTCCTGTCAAATCAGTCACACCCTTATCAGTCATACTGCCTTTCCTTTCAAATCAGTCACACCCTTATCAGTCATACTGCCTTTCCTGTCAAATCAGTCACACCCTTATCAGTCATACTGCCTTTCCTGTCAAATCAGTCACACCCTTATCAGTCATACTGCCTTTCCTGTCAAATCAGTCACACCCTTATCAGTCATACTGCCTTTCCTTTCAAATCAGTCACACCCTTATCAGTCATACTGCCTTTCCTTTCAAATCAGTCACATCCTTATCAGTCATACTGCCTTTCCTGTCAAATCAGTCACACCCTTATCAGTCATACTGCCTTTCCTGTCAAATCAGTCACACCCTTATAGTCATACTGCCTTTCCTGTCAAATCAGTCACACCTTATCAGTCATACTGCCTTTCCTTTCAAATCAGTCACACCCTTATAGTCATACTGCCTTTCCTTTCAAATCAGTCACATCCTTATCAGTCATACTGCCTTTCCTGTCAAATCAGTCACACCCTTATCAGTCATACTGCTTTTCCTGTCAAATCAGTCACACCCTTATCAGTCATACTGCCTTTCCTTTCAAATCAGTCACACCCTTATAGTCATACTGCCTTTCCTGTCAAATCAGTCACATCCTTATCAGTCATACTGCCTTTCCTTTCAAATCAGTCACACCCTTATAGTCATACTGCCTTTCCTGTCAAATCAGTCACATCCTTATAGTCATACTGCCTTTCCTTTCAAATCAGTCACATCCTTATAGTCATACTGCCTTTCCTGTCAAATCAGTCACATCCTTATCAGTCATACTGCCTTCCTGTCAAATCAGTCACACCCTTATCAGTCATACTGCCTTTCCTGTCAAATCAGTCACACCTTATAGTCATACTGCCTTTCCTTTCAAATCAGTCACACGCTTATCAGTCATACTGCCTTTCCTGTCAAATCAGTCACATCCTTATCAGTCATACTGCCTTTCCTGTCAAATCAGTCACACCCTTATCAGTCATACTGCCTTTCCTGGCAAATCAGTCACACCCTTATAGTCATACTGCCTTTCCTGTCAAATCAGTCACACCCTTATCAGTCATACTGCCTTTCCTGTCAAATCAGTCAAACACATTTCTTTTCCTATCAGTGGCACAGATTTCCTTTCAAATCAATCAGACCGATTTTCATCTGAATCTTCTATTAAATGATATGACAAAGAAGAGGAAACAATGGCCAAATCAGAAACAAACCAACAAAAAATCCCCTTGCCATCAGATCTGAACTGCTTTTAGGCTTGGAAAGTATAGTTCAGTCATATGTGTATACACACACACACATAGACACAGACCCATACACACCACACACACACAATGTACACACACACAACACATGAACACACACACACACATAACACACAGACACACACACACACGCGCGCACACACACACTCCAAAACACACACACAGAGGCATACACACATACACACACACAGAGGCATACAAACACACACACTTCAACACCCCCCCCCCCCCCCCCCCCAAAACAGGGAGTGCACATCTCACTGTAGCGCTGGATCTCTTCATCAAACAACACACAAACGAGAAATTGTCTTGGAAACCAGCCTTGGGGCATTGTCATCAACACACAGAGTGAGAATTCTCTGCATTCAAACACAGAGGAACCCACTGCCCAGCCTTGGGCATTGTCATCAACACACAGAGTGAGAATTCTCTGCATTCAAACACAGAGGAACCCACTGCCCAGCCTTGGGCATTGTCATCAACACACAGAGTGAGAATTCTCTGCATTCAAACACAGAGGAACCCACTGCCCAGCCTTGGGCATTCTCATCAACACACAGAGTGAGAATTCTCTGTATTCAAACACAGTGGAACCTACTGTCATTATATTTTTTTTTCATTCCCTTGTGAGCTGCCAAACATGCACTCCACTCTGTATCAATCAATACACCTGCAAGCAGAGAGAGAGAAATTTTGCCTGCATAAAAAAAAACAAAAAAACTCATCTTCAAAGATGGCATCTCCAGCCACATGTTCTGCATCATAGCCGATTGAATGACATGAACGGTATTGATCACAAATTCATATCCTGCTCCCCCGCCCACAGGAAAACTGTGGCTTTCTTTCTTTCTTTGTTTTTTTTTTTCCCTGTCCACACTATCTTTCTCCCTGTGCATTGTCACTCTTTGAAATAACATTTCTCCGACGTGTCACACCTGTGTCACGGCGTGGAGTGGTTTTTTGATGTGGTTACCGTGATGACAGGGTCTGTGATGGCTTACTGGTTTACGTATATCGTAATTTAGTTTGGCAGACTTCCCTCTCTTTGGTTTATCTATCTGTCTATGTAATAAAAATATTATTATTATTATTATTATTATGAACATTTATGACGCCTAATCAATTGAATGCCCTAGGCGTTT
>CM065739.1:57271311-57278811 GCA_033310375.1 Conus canariensis
GAAAGACGTGGGAGGGAGGGGAGGGAGAGATAGACAGGGGAAAGAGTGGGAGGGAGGGGGGGAAGGGCAGACAGAGAGAGGAAGGGGAGGGAGAGATAGAGAGGGGAAAGACGTGGGAGGGAGGGGAGGGAGAGATAGACAGGGGAAAGAGTGGGAGGGAGGGGAGGGAAGGGCAGACAGAGAGAGGAAGGGGAGGGAGAGATAGAGGGGGGAAAGACGTGGGAGGGAGGGGAGGGAGAGATAGAGGTGATACACACTGACCTAATGAGGTAAACAACAACGACAATCAAGACAACAACAACAACGACAAAAACGATAGCAACACTGACAACAACAACAATGACAAAGGCAACAACAATGTTGTTTGTCCGTCGAGACGACGAAGACCATCTAGTCATCCTGGGATCGGGCAACAACAATAACAACAAAGGTAACAACAATAGCAACAAAGACAACAACAATAATAACAACACCAACAATGCAGTAACAACTAGTACAACCATAAGAACAACATTAACTGAAACAACAAATAACTGTAACAGAGCCAACAACAATGGCAAAAAAAAAGAAAAAAGAAAAAAAAAAGGAAAAGCAACATCAATGACAATGACAGCAACGCCACCACCACCACCACCACCACCACCAATGACAGCACGCACCCCACCACCACCACCACCACCACCACCACCACCACCACCACCAATGACAGCAACAATGACGGGGATGACAAAAAAATATCAATAACAACAACAGTGACGCCAACCACCACATCAGCACCACCATCAGTCTGACAGAAACACACAGCGTCATTCAGATACACACTGACAACAGCAACACTAGCAGTGAGGAGAAGGAAAAGAACCCTGAACCAAAGATCACAGAGAAAAAGACACTGTTTGTGAAAAAGTTGTACAATAAGTACAGCATCCAGCACACTGAGAAGGAGAAGAAGAGGAAGAGGTTGGAGGAAGAGGAGGAAGAATAAACACAGAGAAAGAAACAGAAGAAGAAAAGAAAAAGAAGGAGATGAAGAAGGAAGGAGAAGAAGGAGGAGGAGAAGGAGAAGGAGGAGGAGGAAGAAGAAGGAGGAGAAGGAGAAGAAGCAGATGAAGTAGGAAGAAGGAGATGAAGTAGGAAGAAGGAGATGAAGTAGGAAGAAGGAAGAGAGGAGGAGGAGAGGAGAAGAAGCAGATGAAGTAGGAAGAAGGAGATGAAGTAGGAAGAAGGAGATGAAGGAGGAGGAGAAGGAGAAGAAGGAGATGAAGTAGGAAGAAGGAGATTGAAGTAGGAGGAGAGGAGATGAAGTAGGGAAGGAGAAGAAGAGGAGGAGGAGAAGGAGAAGAAGCAGATGAGAGGTAGGAAGAAGGAGATGAAGTAGGAAGAAGGAGATGAAGTAGGAAGAAGGAGATGAAGTAGGAGGAGGAAATGAAGCAAGAGGAGAAGGAAAAGAAGAGAATGAGGAGGAAGAGGTGAGGAGAAGGAGAAGGAGGAGGAAGAAGGAAGAGAAGGAGGAGGAGGAGAAGGAGGGAAGAGAGAGAAGAAGAAAGGAGGAGGGGGAGGAGGAGGGGGAGGAGAAGAAGAAGAAGGAGGAAGAGAGGAAGAAGAAGAAGTAGAAGGAGGAGGAGGAGGGGGGGGAGGTGGGGGAGGAGAGGAAGGAAGAGAAGAAGACGAAGAAGAAGAAGGAGAAGGAGGAGGAGGAGGAGAAGAGAGAAGAAGGAGGAGGAGGAGGAGGAGGAGGAAAGGAGGGGAGAGAAGAAGAAAGAAGAAGAAAGAAGAAAAAGAAGAAGAAGAAGAAAGGAGGAGGAGGAGGAGGAGGAGGAGGAGGAGGAGGAGGAGAGGAGGAGGAGGAGGAGGAGAAGGAAGAGAGGAGGAGGAGGAAAGAGGAAGGAAGAGAAGAAGAAAAGAAGAAAGAAGAAGAAGAAGAAGAAGAAGGAGAGGAAGAAGAGAGAAGGAGGAAGAAGAGAGGTGAGAATGAAGGGAGGAGGAGGAGGGGGAGGAGCGTAGGGAAGACAGAGAGAAGAAGAGAAGAAAAGAGAAGAAGAGAAAGAGGAAGAAAGAGGAAAGAGAAGAAGATCAAAAGAAGAGGAGAAAGAAAGCGCAATGACACAACAAAGAAGATGGATGCTCATGAAACTGCAAATAAACAACTACAATACAACAAAAAAGACAACGACGACAACAATGATGAAGGAGAAGGAGGAGGATTGAAGGAGGAGGAGGAGGAAGAAGAGCATATAAAAATGAATCCTCCACAAAACTGAAAATTGCATAGCAAAGATCATAACATTATTCAGCAGAAGTAAAAAATGTCATCGATTCACAACAAACGATAAAGAAAATCAGATACATGAAGAAAAAAAGAGACACCAACACAACGGTCTCCAACCTGATGTCCAAGTTCTCTCACCTTGCCCCCATCACGGCGGAGGTCATGACGGCCATTTTGCGTTGTCCTTGTGGAACTCGTTGACGTCTGTCCCGCCCAGGATCAGGATGTAGGGCACCTTGCAGTCTGCCCACACACCACACACTGGCATTGTGGCTGCTGTAACTTGCAGATACTTTCTGAATGCTGACGCTGGCGCCCTCATTCACACACCACACACTTACATTGGGGGTGCTGTAACTTGCAGATACTTTCTGAATGCTGACGCTGGCGCCATCATACACAGACACACACATATACTGGCACTGTGGGTACTGCAACTCTTAAGACACTTTCTGAATGCAGACATTGGCACCCTCATTCACTCACACACACACACACACACACACACACACACACACACACACTGGCATTGTGGGTGCTGTGACTCACAGACACTTTCTGAATGCTGAGGTTGGTGCCATCACACACACACACACACACAAACATGCACAATCTTTCAGCCAATGATTTCATTTGCACAATTTGCTTTACAGTATGGGACAACACATTCGCACACAACATCCTTTGTAACTGAAATCAGATATTCATATTGGGAGAAAAATGCAGAGAGCGCACAAGACTGTCATCTAATTGACGCCGAACACAACAAACCGAAAAAACCATGAGTAACAAACTATGGACACTTTATATAGCTATCATATATACATACATACATACACACACACACATATATACAAATATACCTGTTCCACTAAAAATCAGGGAAGGATAATGCCTGTCTTTCCATTGCAAACAGAGTTATCTTTTCTCAGTTTATGAATCAAAGAAATAGATCAAAAGAGTCCAACATCTGATTTTTAGCACACATCAGGATAACGATGGGGATACTGACCGTTTACATCTTTCTCTCTCTTTCTCTCTCACACACACACATGCATGCACACACGCACGCACGCGCACACGCACGCACACGCACACACACACACACACTGTTCTGGCATTTTCTCTCTCTGATTTGAACTGTGAAACGGACTGATAGGGAGATGTTGATTTGGGTGAGCTCACCACTAGCATCTCTCCCATGACCAATAGTGGAGTCACTATTGTTGAACACATTACTTCCCTTGCAGATTTCCAAACATCGTCCCTTTGCTTGGACTGTCAATGTAACTTGACGTTTTGATGAAATGCATTGCATCTTAAACACGCTCAACTGTTTTACTTCCATTTTGTCATGAATAATGAATGAATCTGTATGCATTTTCCACAACCCCCCCTCCATCTCCATAAAGAAAAAAAAAATCAATCAAATCAAAAAAGAAAAGAAAAACTCTTTACCAACCAACCACATTTTTCCAATGAGTCATTAGAAACCAAGGTTACAGAAATGTAAAACACACGTTTATACACTAAGGATACAACAATATTGTTTTTTTCTGGCTGGACCGGTGGGGTGGGGGGTGGGGGCGCAATATGGGCAAAGTTTTTTTTACCTACCCTCATACAAAAGCACCTACCCCTCAGCTGGCGATAGTTAAAAATTCTGTCGAGTACTACCATGATGAAGATGCAGGGCAACAAAATGTGCTGGCATCTGCCATTTTTTCAGCGGGCGGAAAAAAACTACTAGACCAGTGTGCTCGATACTGATTGGCCAATGCCTTCTGACTCAGCCACTTACATGGCTTGATACATAATGAGGATGATGTCATAAACAGCAACTGAAAATGATGGTGTCATAAAGAGAAATCTCCGACTGCCGCGATGATCATTCACTATTGGAAAATGACAGTGCAATTGTATTTCCGGGCAGCAGATGGTTGAAATACACTGCCCATGCCTGTGGGGCAAGTTACAGCATCATCACATGCCCGACACAAGTGAAGTGATTGCATGCCCGGGGCCATCGGGGCAACCATTTCTGTCCTCATGGAAATGTTATGATTTAACCAACAAGGCCACTTCACATGATGCACCGAGCACAGAACCAACCTTCATTACACTGAACATAACGCTACATTCAGATACATACTACTGATCTGATGCACTGTCAAACAAAACTTTTGAAGTGCAAACAATTAAAAGAAAACAAGCATGTTTGTGACGATGCTCCATCTTATCATCAAATTTCAATTGAAGATGCTACAAGTTTTTTGGGGAAAAAAATATCTCAGAGAGCCATGTATGATCTATGTAATGTCATTTTCTTTTTCAATCTTTATTCTTGATGACTTTTTCCGAATAAAAGTATAAAACATCCTTGCAACTTCGTATCATTATGCACGGTAAATAATGTATAACTGGCATATTCACATTAAACTGATTGCATGTTGATGTGAAAGCGGTATGTATGTCTGAATGTATTGCAATAAAACTGATGAGAAACGCTTACAAAGCAAACAGAACAACATCGTACCTAAAAAACAAAAATTCTTTTGCCTCGAGGTAGGATACAATAGCTCGCTTTAAAGACCAAAATGATTTTCTTATCTCCAAGGGTGTTGTTCAAGGACTGAGCTTAAGGCCATATTGCAAAGCATTGGCGATAAATAATCTTAATGACATGTAAGAGAAAGAGACAAGTAGATAAAAAGAAGAAGAAGAAAAAAAACAACAAAACAAATAAAGAAATATGCCACAGGAAGTGTGTGTGTGTGTGTGTGTGTGTGTGTGTGTGTGTGTGTGTGTGTGTGTGTGTGTGTGTGTGAGTGGGTGTGTGTCAATATGCACCCTTGTTTGCAGATGCATGGTACTTACTGCAATGTTCATCTTCTTCTTGGTTTCATTTATGTTGTTTTTTTTAAACCTTTGATGTGTTTGTAAGCGCTTTGGGATTATGACTGAAGATGAAGCGCCATAAACAATCATTGTGATTATTTAGAGTCAAGCGTGATGGTGAAGAAGTATGTAAGAGAAAGGCACAGAGCTGCACTTTGTCCTTGTGGCTGGAAAACATACATGCACAGCGGCAGCTTTTGAACGGCAGGCTCTGCCCATGGTCAGATCATCGATTCCACTGCCTGCACCAATTGCTGAACGTCTTTGCTCACCTGTTTCAAGAGTTAGCTCTGTTGTTGATTTTCCGTATTCTTTCAGCCTGTTGCCATGTGCGTAGGGGGAGTGGGTGAAGGGGCTGTGAGGTGCCCAGATGTGCACATGTGTGCGTATGTATGTCCTATTGTGTGTGTGTGTGTGTGTGTGTGTGTGTGTGTGTGTATGTGTGCGCATGTGTGTATGCATGTGCGTGTGTGTATGTTTGCAAGTGCACATGACTCTGTGTGTCTGTGTGTGTGTTGTGTGTGTGTGTGTGTGCACATGTGAATGTGTGTAAGTGTGTGAGTGTGCGAGCGTGTACGTGCTTGCATGCATGTATGAGAGCGCGTACATGTACGTGTGTGCGCGTGTGTGTGCATGACTTTATAAGTGCTTGTTCATGCATGCATGCAGTTTTTGTATGTGAATCTCATCACACCTGAAAGCCACACAAACTACTGCTCCCTGCTGACACCCACACCACACTGAACCATCCACACAAACTACTGCTCCCTGCTGACACCCACACCACACTGAACCATCCACACAAACTACTGCTCCCTGCTGACACCCACACCACACTGAACCATCCACACAAACTACTGCTCCCTGCTGACACCCACACCACACTGAACCATCCACATAAAGGAAGCACTATCCTCGATCCTTTTGGGCGGACAGAGGTCAGAAGGTCATTCTCTGTCCTAAGAGTCTGATGGTCAGCGAGGGTCAATGGACAACAGTTCCACGAACAGGGATCGACATTCCCAGACAGTGTCCAGTTGTTCTCGGCACAATCAGATACAAAATTCTACTTGCCA
Source organism: Conus canariensis (assembly GCA_033310375.1). NCBI lineage: Eukaryota > Metazoa > Mollusca > Gastropoda > Neogastropoda > Conidae > Conus > Conus canariensis. The sequence goes on from CM065739.1 coordinate 57,277,555, forward strand.
CACAATTTTCACTTGTACTCCATATGAAGGAACGTTTATTAAAAAAAAAAAAAAAGCAACAGCCAGCGACAGCAAGCTCTGTTTACTAGAATGCTTACCAGAACTACAGGCACTGGAACAAACAGTTCCCTGCTGCTGGCTGAGCACAATGCACACACGCTGCTGACATGTTTTATTCACAGACCACGCCTTTGTCTCAGTGAGACAGCACTTTGTGCTCTCGTTCTGTTCTGGAAAGACAGGTAGTGGTGGATGTGTGAATGTGGAAGAGGGAGGTGGGGAGTGTGATCAATCTGCACAACGCTCACCATCCAGTCCTCCTTTTGCACCCACAAAAACGGGTAGCCTCAGGAGCAAAGAGCAGAGAGTGTTTCTGCTTGTCCGCCAAAAGGGACAGATGACCGATCAACAGGTCGGGTGGGAGGGGAGGGGGTTGTATTTTGATCCCTGTCGAAGCAACAGCCCCTTTTGTTAAAATGAACTGAGCAAAGTTTTCACATCACAACACCACCTTCACATCACAACACCACCTTCACATCACATATAACCATGTTCACATTACAACACCACCTTCACATTACAACACCACCTTCACATTACAACACCATCCTCACATAAAACCATGTTCACATCACAACACCACGTTCACATCACAACACCACCTTCACATTAACAACACCACCTTCACATTACAACACCACCTTCACATTACAACACCACCTTCACATTACAACACCACCTTCACATCACAACACCACCTTCACATCATAACACCATCTTCACATCACAACACCTTCACATCACAACACCATCTTCACATCACAACACCACCTTCACATCACAACACCATTCTCACATAAAGCCATGTTCACATCACAACACCACCTTCACATTACAGTACCACCTTCACATTACAACACCACCTTCACATTACAACACCACCTTCACATTACAGTACCACCTTCACATTACAACACCACCTTCACATTACAACACCACCTTCACATTACAATGCCACCTTCACGTTACACCACCACCTTCACATCACACCACCACCTTCACATCACAACACCACCTTCACATCACAACACCACCACCTTCACATCACACCACCACCACCTTCAACATCACGACACCACCACCTTCAACATCACCCACCACCACCTTCATCATCACACCACCACCACCTTCAACATCACACCACCTTCACATTACAACACCACCACCTTCACATCACAACACCACCTTCAACATCAC
>CM065739.1:57284111-57301611 GCA_033310375.1 Conus canariensis
TAAACCCCCAAATTAAACTTACGCCCCCCATTAAAACAAAACCAATTAATAAAAACCATTCAAATAAAAAATTAAAACACCCACCTTTACATCCAAAACCATTAAAATCACAAAAAAACCTTAAATAAAAAAACCCTTCAAATAGGACACCACCATTTTCCAACAACACAACCCACACCTTTAAAAATAACAACCCAATTTTTCAAACATCAAAACCACCTTCCATCCCACCACCCCCTTCAACTCCAACACCCCACCTTTAAACATCACACCCCCCTTCACATCCCCACCCCACCTTCTCATCACCCCCCCACCCCTTCCATACACCCACCTTCCTTAAAACCCCCACCCCTCCCCCCCCTTTCCTCAAACCCAACACCTCACCACACCCACCCCCCTTAAAACATCCCCACCCCCTTAACTCACAAACACCACCACCTTCCTCACCCCCACCCCACCTTCCCAAACATCACAACCCACCCCTTCCTCCACACCCCCTTCAATCACAACCCCCCCCTTCACTTTCCAACAACTTAAACCCCAAAAACCCCCATCTTCACTCCAAACCCCTTCATACCCAAACCCCCACCTTCAATTCAACCCGCACCTTCAACTTTTACCCCCACCTCTTCACTCACAACACCACCACTTCAACATCACAACACCACCCCCTTCCAAAATTACAACACACCTTCTCATCACAACACCCCACCTTCCATTACAAAAACCGCCCTTTAAAACTTTCAACACCACCATCTTCCATCACAACACCCCACCTTCAACACACAACACCCCCACCCACATTCAACCCCTGCACCTTAAAATTTACAACAAAACCCACCTTCAACATCACAAACCCCCCACCTTCAACACCCAAAACGCCACCCCCCTTAAAACATCACAAGCCCCCCTTCACATCAAAACACCACCTTCACCCACCCCACCACTTTCATTCAAAATCCCAAAAGAGGTCAGTGCAAAGCGTCAACCTTTTTTTTTCCCTTTGTTGTATGTGCCTTTTTTTTTTATTGAGTGGCTTAGAAAAGATACAGAAAGGGGAAAAAGAGTTTTGAAACAAAGTATAAACTGGTAACTTCTTTATAATTTGGTAATGGCCAACAGTTAACATGCACAAGTACAGCCATACAGACACCCCCACATAGACAGACATACACAGACAGACCGAGATGGAAGCATTGAAAAGTAGTTTTAAAACGAAGTTTAAACTGATAATTTCTTTTCAATTTGGTAATGGTCAACTGTTATATGCACAAATACAGCCGTACAGACACCCCCACATAGACAGACATACACAGACAGACAGAGACACACACATACACTCGCATAAACGCACGAACACACTCACACACACAAACATACACTCATGCACACACAAACATGTATAAATGCATGTGCACACACACACACACACGCGCGCACACACACACAATGAACACACACATACACAGACACATACATAGACACACACACACACATATAGACACACACACACAAACACACACTTACACAGACACAGAAACCTACAACACATACACACAACCACCACTGCCCCCCCCCCCCCCCCCACCCCCCCCCCACCTTCTCCCACCTTTGAGGATCCTGCCGGTGCGGAAGGCGTGGATGCCGATGAGGAGGTCCACCTGGGCTGACGAAGCACCTGGCTGGGGTCGCCCTGCTGCTCCAACTCATGGACGTCCCACAGCAGACAGGTGTGGCCGTGCTTCGCCAGGTGCGACCTGCCACACCACAGGGGAGATTACACACATGGTGTTCCCGTCTCCGCCCTCTTCATCCTCTGCTGTTAAAACCTATTGAAACCTCTCTTTAAAGAACTCCTTTACTGGCTTAGAAAACATTTGCAACGTGAGTCAACTGCAGGTGGAAATCTGCACATGAACAAACGAATCACAAAACATGGTTTGACCTCTTAGGTCTTCTTCAGGCAAGAGAAACAACTCTCAGGACAACGCAAATGTTGGTTCAACGCCCATCTTGATGTTGGTTTAAGTGATTACTCGTTCTTCATTTTCATTGTCCTGAGTGTTGTTTCTCTTGCCTGGAGAAGACCTAGGAGGTCCCCAGGACCCTAAGGTCTCCCACTACAGCAGGCCTCTGCTGACACCCCCCCCCCATGTCCCCCACCCTCCCCCCAGCTGTCTTTCCCTCCTGGCAATCTTCCTGACTCAACAGTCCAAGTTCCCTCTAAAGAAGAGATCTCCAGGGCTGACAGTGTCAGGGACAGAGATCTTTTTTTTTCTTTTTTTCTTTTTTTTTGGGGGGGGGGGGGCAGGGGGGGGGGGGGGGGGCCCTAAAAAATCCTTTCATTTTTCACGGAGGCTCTTTATCTGTGGTCACAGGTGGTTGAAAAATGCTCAGCCTTCACATTAATTCAATGCCAGCCATAAACAGGCGGGGGTCGGCATAACTGGTAACAGATGCTGCTCTGTTTCATCAAAAATGATCACTAGGAAAAAAAAAAAACCCACACAAACTAAAATAAAAGGCACATGTCAATCATGCATATGCTATGCCACACAGGCTGAGCTTTGACACCACACCACGCAGGTTTTACAGCTGATGGAGAAATGACTCCATGGCCAGGACGAGAGCATTTCAGACGACGGTCTCATGGATAGGACTTAGCGGATGTCTGACTAGTGCCGTAGTCCACCACGCTGCTCAGACCTTGGACCTAATAGTACTTTCGCCACTGTTGTAACTGTGCATGTGTGTGTGTATGTGTGTGTGTGTGCATGTGTGTGTGTGTGTGTGCATGTATGTGTGTGTGTGTGTGTGTATGTGTGTGTGTGTGTGTGTGTGTGTGTGTGTGTATGTGTGGTGTATGTGTGTGTGTGTATGTGTGTGTGTGTGTGTGTGTGTGTGTGTTGTGTGTGTGGTGTTGTGTGTGTTGTTGTGTGTGTGTGTGTGATGTGTGGTGTGTGTGTGTGTGTGTGTGTGTGTGTGTGTGTGGTGTGTGTGTGTTGTGTGTGTGTGTGTGTGTTGTGTGTTGTGTGTGTGTGTGTGTGTGTGTTAGTGTGTGTGTGTGTTGTGTGTGTGTGTGTGTGTATGTGTGTGTGTGTGTTGTGTGTGTGTGTGTGTGTGTGTGTGTGTATGTGTGTGTGTGTGTGTTTGTGTGTGTGTGTGTGTTGTGTGTGTGTGTATGTGTGTTGTGTGTGTGTGTGTGTGTATGTGGTGTGTGTATGTGGTGTGTGTTGGTTTTGAGTGTGTAGTGTGTTTGCACATGATGTGCTGTCTGCAGCTGTGCTTAGTGCAATTAGTGCTGTTGCTGCCACCACAGATTCTGATTTAAAGGAAAAATTAGAGTTTGGACTGGCAAGGCGAGGGGGAGGGGGGGGGGGGGGGGGGTGGTGGGTTCTGTCCATCTATCTATCATAGCTCTATCTATCTTGATATACAGAGAAACAGAGAGAGATACAGAGAGACAGACAGACAGTTATACAGAGAGAGAGAGAGTGAGAGAAAGATAGAGAGAGAGAGAGAGAGTGAGGAGTTAAAATGAGCATAGAGTTGTATGCTTTCTATTCAAAACACCATCCACAATTCGGTTCATGGGAGTACAGCCATCATACAGCTTTTTGGAAACACTGCTGTACACCTTCCAAAACTGACCGCCTACAGCACACTGCATTACACCTCCTCAGTTCTGTCACTCGTTGATATCTAAATCACCTATTTTTCTTACAAGCAGGATACGAAACGTCTGTCTTCTTTTTTCTTCTTTTTCTTTTTCCCCCTCTTTCCCTTTTCACTTGTGGCTCATTCTTCAGACTTTAAAAAGCCAGAATGCCATTTTCTGCATGAGTTTCTGTCTTTGTTTCTTTTCTTTTTCTTTCTCCCTCTCTTTTCGTTCTTTCTTTTCTTTTTTTTTAAAGCATTTTCCTATTTAAATGATGGTTATTTTCATTCTTCTCTCTTTATCGGAAATGAAATGAGGCAGGGAACAGTAAACGATAAACAGTAAACAAGTGGGGTATTTTTTGCTCCCATAAGAAAATGATAAACAGTAAACAAGTGGGGTATTTTTTGCTCGCATAAGAAAATGATAAACAGTAAACAAGTGGGGTATTTTTTGCTCCCATAAGAAAATGGGAGCAAAAAATATCCCACTTGTTTACTTCTCTCTTTAGTTTGCAATATTATGCTTTTACTGTGACTATGACTCTGTGTGTGTGTGTGTGTGTGTGTGTGTGTGTGTGTGTGTGTGTGTGTGTGTGTGTGTAGGTGTGTGTGCGCATGTGGGTGTGTTTTAGTGTTTGGGCGTTGGTGCAGGTGAGTTTGTGTTTTTTATGTATTGTTTTTATAATCTATGTAATGTTTTATGTCTTATGGATTTAATGTTTATTTCATGTGTGTATGCGCATGTGTGTGTGTGTGTGTGTGTGTGTGTGTGTGTGTGTGTGCATTGTGTTGTGTGTGTGTGTGTGGGGGGGGGGGGGGGGGGGTTTGATGTATATGTAAATACACACAGGCTTTTATGTAATGATTTATAATGTCTTTTTGTAATGTCTTAAGTACATGTGAAATGATGTGGAGCAGAAGAAAAATTTCCAATGGACAATAAAGTTGATTGAATTGAATTGAATTTAACTGAATTGAAAACTGACACAAACTGGGCACAGCTTTACTGAAAAGAAGCCAACATACACATGCACATGCTAAACCGAGGCATAAAGAAACACCAATTTACGACACAACACTAGTGAATCTTCAACACACGTTTCCTGTGTATGTCACAAACAACAAATCGTCCCCAACATGACTGCCAGTGACAGAATGGCCAAGCAGAAAAAAACAGATGACTTAATATGAAAAGAAATGGGCTTAAAGGATTTTCAACTGCAATTCTTGTCATCAGAAAACATTTACTGGATACCTGTGATGTTGCCGAAACTTCTGTCATCAGAAATGAGAGACCATTAAACATTTGCTTGACACCTCTGATATTGCCGAAACTTTTGGATTAGACGATCTGCATCAGTTACAACACTGGTTGTACTATCCTCTGTGGCGAATTGGTCAGTGTTGCGGACTCCCGGCTGGGAGGTTGTGGATTTGATTCTCGCAAGAGCCACTCACTTGTGGGATTTTTCTTCCGCAACTAGTTCTTACCCAGAACTGAGTTTGCTATGGGCTCAGTTTGGAACGCTTGATCCACACAGTCAAGTTTAATTCAGCTAACAGATGTGTCTCTGACAGCTTTGCTCAAATGTTCTAACCAACACTGCTGGTATCTGCGTTTCTCAGGCCTGGCTGATGCTGGGATATATCATGCAAGTAAGTGCAGAGTATCGCCCTGTCATACAATCTCAGACCTGAATGGAAATACTAGCATCAATGTCTTCATCCTCCATCAATCAGCATAAAAAAAAAAACAAACTCTCAATTCTGTGGCCCTTCACCACTCATACCCTGCCTTTTTTGGTGTTCTCAGTTTTAATTGCCTCTCCATGTCTATGGCCTCAGTTTGGTTCTGTCAGGGTGACAGGCATCGACAATTGCCTCTCCATGTCTATGGCCTCAGTTTGGTTCTGTCAGGGTCACTGGCATCGACAATTGCCTCTCCATGTCTACAGCCTCAGTCTGGTTCTGTCAGGGTCACTGGCATCGACAATTGCCTCTCCATGTCTCTGGCCTCAGTTTGGTTCTGTCAGGGTCACTGGAATTGACAATTGCCTCTCCATGTCTACAGCCTCAGTTTGGTTCTGTCAGGGTCACTGGCATCGACAATTGCCTCTCCATGTCTACAGCCTCAGTCTGGTTCTGTCTGGGTCACTGGCATCGACAATTGCCTCTCCATGTCTACGGCCTCAGTCTGGTTCTGTCAAGGTCACTGGCATCGACAATTGCCTCTCCATGTCTCTGGCCTCAGTTTGGTTCTGTCAGGGTCACTGGCATCGACAATTGCCTCTCCATGTCTAGGGCCTCAGTTTGGTTCTGTCAGGGTCACTGGCATCGACAATTGCCTCTCCATGTCTAGGGCCTCAGTTTGGTTCTGTCAGGGTCACTGGCATCGAGAAATTCCTGAGGACTGTTGCTGGATCAATACAGTGGCGCCCTCTGGAAGGGAAGCTCGCTCACACTGGATCCGCGACAAAGCAATTATCGTCACCAGCAGGGGGCTTAGGAGGTGGTGTCCTGCATATGCTGGATCAGAACAGGCGCCACTGAACACCACTGAAGTGATTTGCCAGCAGTGCAGTGTCTCCTCTGTTCGGTTGCCTCATGATGACTTGACACTGACTGGTGCCTGTGGATTGCCGGTGCTGATGCTGTGGCAGGCCTGGGTGGGCTGTGGCTGTGGATGAGGGGTGGGAATGAGTGGTATGGGTGCAGTGCCAATGAGGTGGCACAGAAGATGGGACAGCAAAGCAAAACAAAACAAAAAAAGCCCTGGATGTATAGTTGCATATAACAAAACCCAAACTGAAACTGTACTTACTTTCGGAGCTGATGATAATTTAAACAAAACTGATTTTTTTTCCCCCCCCCCATTTCACATCATTGCTTGCAAAACACCACTTTCATAAATCTGAATCGAACTATCCCCAGCCAAACTGCTGGAATGAAACCAAAATTTGAAAAGTTGATATGAAACTGAAGAACTCGGTACTTCATTCAATCAAAACTAAGCTAAGTGCAAATGATGTTCAATCACACACCTTTATTTGCAGATGACTAACGAGTCTTTTCCTAACCCTTATCATCCCTTCTCTATATATGACAATTAAACGCTATGAATTCTGTCTTTCATAGCAGTAGTCGTACTGGTACTAGTACTAGTATAATACACTGTTTGTATTAAATTCTGAAGATGTTCAGTATATACTGTCAAAAAGAACACATCGTGTTGTTACAAACGACCAAACATGAAAGAAAACTACAATACTTGTGTAAGATACACGAACGCATTCATGTGTACATGCCAGTACAAACGACATGAAAAGAATTAGGATTTTAGCCTTCAGTTTATAACACATTTGTCCAATATTTTCCTCTTTTACCTCCCCTTTTTTCCACTCTTAGCACACATGTGTGGGCGCTGTCTTTACTTCAATTTTCTTTTCACTGCAAACACAGTTGTGCGTATTCTACACAGTTCATGTTGTATAATCATATAGACATTTTATTTCATGAATATAAGCATGTACTTATTAAACTGATTTTTTTAAATCCTTCAAATACAACACCAAGTAAAAATCTGGTTACAATGAGGTTTGCCATGTATCCCATTTTTTTTTTTTTTTTTTTTTTTTTAATGTGATGTGTTCACACATGCAGACTTGAAATCTCTCAATGGGCTTTGGGTTAGACTTCAGATATTAAAGTCCAATCCAAAGTCCACAGAGAAAACTACCTCCCCTAAACCTCTTTCACTAGCAGTTACCTCAAGAGGGGATAATTCAGAAGAACAAAACCTCCAAGCCACAGACCTGATGCGTGAGATGGTGCTGTAGTTGCCTCCCTTGACCTGGCAAGGCGAGAGCAGAAAGAGGGTGCAGGGCATGGGTCCTGTGATCAGCTCCAATGTCTGCAGCACTGGAAAGGATATAACATGGTGTCAGTCCCTGACTGATGTTGTATTTTTAGCTCTGAATGCTTTCCCCTTTCCTGCTGGCTAAATGATGCCTATCTGCTGTTCTTTGTCATTAATTCCCCCCCCCCCTCCCCCCCCCCCCCCTTTTTTTTCTTTGTGTGTGTGTGTGTATACATGAGTATATAAATGTATATATAAAAAAGGTACTGTATATCCAGTGTAAATGAAAAGGGTATTTTGTCAGTAAAAGATGAAAACAAAAATGTTTAAAAAAAAATTGAGGACAGACATAAAAATACAGTCATTCCTGAGTGAAATTAAGAAGAAAAAAAAAAAAAAGAAACCCAACCAACTAACCAAACAACAACAACAACAAACCCAAAACAAACCAAACCAAACCAAACATCACTGACAAGATACACAGCAGTGGATTCTATTCAGGGGAGAGAACTATTTGTTTTTTGACTTGGCTTGAGTTTCAACTCATGGACAAACCTCATCAGCAGCCCCAAACAACAGAAGTGACCGACCACCCAACATCTAACACAGAGAGCTCTCCACATTCCCTCTGGTCCAAATGCTCTGCACTAAGCCTGGGAGACCTGTGGAGCTGCTCTCTCTACTGTAGTCTGTCGGGCAACCCACTTGTGAGAGAATGGGTGACAAAGCAGTCATGGTTTTTTTTCTTTTTGATGAGCCAATCAGGGTTTGCATTCACCCATAATTAGCAGTAATTTTTCTTTTAAAGATCAGAACATACCCATAAAGATGTGTCACAATCAGTCAGTGCTGCTGCATGCTAATTTAAGTTTCTTTTGGAAGGGATACAAGTGATAGTGGAAGGGAAGTGGACCGCTGCATTCGCAGCACAGGACTTCTACTGATTGCTGAGCCCAAGTTGTTAGGGTCTGCTGGACCCATCCGTCTTTGCCCAGGTTCCTTAGCGGTTCAAAAATTACCAGCACAACCACTGGCCAGTGACATGATGCGCATGGGATTTACATCATTTCTCATCTGCTCCCAAAGGAAAGACCACTACGCAGACCAGCACTCCAGGCAAAGCCTGAACACCGCAGCACTTTGAAAGTTTCATTGTCATTGTTCTTCAGGCTTTCATGACAGTGATGAGGAAGCGAACACAAGATCATGCTGTCAGTGATATCGTTGCTTATAACCAAGGGCAAGGTGAGAAATTCCCCGGATACTTTTGAATTAACTGTCCTGGGGACAAGTGGATCACAAAATCTGCTTGTCCCCTAAATTACTTGTCTTTCTTCAGTAAAGAGATAGAACTACTGAACCAACTTGAATCAAAGTCGGCTGCAAAGCAAGGTGACTGCAGGCAGAAACTGAAACACATTTTAAAAGGTATTTGCAATAACTCCGCCTATTAACATGGCCAAACAAACTACAAGACAAGCTTACTGTTTTGTCTCGTGATTTGTTTGTCCATGTTCACTGGCCTAGTTATTTCAAATCATTTTTAAACTTGAATAAAAGTAACCACTGGTACTGCACTGTGGAATCAGCAGCCAAATTCAGCGATGGCATGCCATGCACACACTTGTGACACTCATCTGAGCAGAAGAAATGAAAAGAACAGAGCCGTCATTGCCATGCTAACCAACAATAATGCCTGTATGCTGTATGTATCATGAAACACACCTTTCCTCACTGACCACGCTCTGCTGGGATTCCTTCTGAGAAAAACCCAGGCTGGGGAGGGTTGGGGGTTGTGTGAGTGTAGGGAGGGAGGGAGGTGGAGGAGGGAGGGGTGGGGGGAGGGAGGGAGATGGGGGGAGGGAGGCAGGAGAGGAGGGGAGGGGGGAAGTGAAGCTGTGAAAAAGGAGGGAAGCTTTCGAGCAGTCTGCACTGCAGCTGACTTGTACATCTCCTTTTTTTTACCGACCCTTTCAAAAACTGGTTGCCCGGCAGGGACAAGTGGAGACAGCACTTCCCCCTGTCTGCCAGAAGGTTCTGCTGTCCTGGACAATGGGGCAGGTGGCCATTTCAACCCCTGAGGGATGGGTCAGTCCAAGCGGAGGGGTGTACGTGCGTTCCAAACTGAGGCAGGGGTACAGTGGCAACTCTGGGTCCATTGAGTCCCAGGAGCAATGGGCTTGTCAGGGAGTCAGAGAGAGAGCAGGGAGTGGGTAAATGGGGAGAGGAGGGGATGGGGGATGTCTGGGAGGATGAGGATGGGCTATGGTTAGGGGGAGAGGACAGGGACAGGAATGGGTGTGTGTGTGTGTGTGTGTGTGTGTGAGGGGTGGGTGTGGAAGCAACAAAGGCCCAAAAGGCCTTTCCTGGAAGATACTGGTCAATATCTTTTCTTTAACGCATACTCAACGGTTAACCCTGTCCCTATATTTGAACACATGTTAAAAGCGGGGAAGGGGATAGGAAGGTGGAGGGGGGAGGGTCCTGCATCCCCACCTGAAGATGATGACAACAAACAAAGCCATCATGACTGATAACTGAGATGTGCTGCGCATATGTGTCTTGAAGAATGGAAAAGAGAAATTCTTACCCAAAAGAGAACAGAGGTTGAGGACATGATAACATGGCCTTCCACACATCTCACATATATAATGTGTGTGTGTATGTGTGTGTGTGTGTGTGTGTGTGTGTGTGTGTGTGTGTGTGAGAGAGAGAGACAGAGAGGGAGAGAGAAAGCATTTGTATACTGCATTGTGAAAGTTCTATCCTTGTACTGTGCAATGTAGAACTCTTTTATTATTTCAGTGTGTGTGTGTGTGTGTGTGTGTGTGTGTGTGTGTGTGTGTGTGTGTGTGTGTGTGTGTGTGTGCGCGTGTGTGTGTGTGTGTACGTGTGGATGTGCACGTGCATGTGCTGCATGTATGTGTGTCTGTGTATAAACACGCATGTGTGCAATTGAGGAAAAGAGTGAACAAGAGTCAGTATACATGTGTTTGTGTTGTGTGTGTATGTATGCAAGCGAGTTTGTGTGTGCATACCTGTGTGTGCCTGAGAATCTGCATCAGTGCTACCAGCTCAAAGCAGTGTCTTCTATTCTTTGCTAAATTTATTACGGTCTGCAATGTGAAATCAAAATTCTAAATGACAGCAATAGTGTAACTGTAAGCACAGTGTACAAAACAAGGCATTTTGAAAATTCACATTTCAGGAGGAACAGAAATCCGCTCATCTAAAACCTTTGCACAAAAAAGTGTGTGTGCATGTGTGTGTGTGCGCGCGCGCACGTGTCTGTGTGTGTGCATGTGCGTGTGTGTGTGTGTGTGTGTGTATGTGTGTGTGTGTGTAAGACTAAGACTAAGAGAGTGAGAGTGTGTGTGTGTGTTTGTGTGCATGTGTATGTGTATGTATGTGTGAGAGGGAGAGAAAGAGAGAGAGAGAGAGAGAGAGAGAGAGAGAGAGAGAGAGAGAGTGAGTGTGAGTATATGAGAGAGAGAGAGAGAGAGAGAGAGAGAGAGAGAGAGAGAAGGGGGGGGGGAGAGACAAGACAAGACAAAATTCTTTATTTACGAGGATAATAGATAAGCACTGACGAGCTTTTTTACATCCAGTCCTCACCCTGAGTAGGGACTACAACATGCAGTGAAATGAAATTAATGTAAGAAAGCAAACAAGCAAACAGAGCAGTCATGCAATCATAATGGAACTTCAAATGAAAATAGAAAAGAAATGAAAAATTTTTTTTTTTAATGAAAATAATAATGGAGAGAGAGAGAGAGAGAGAGAGAGAGAGAGAGAGAGAGAGAGAGATTGTGTGTGTGTGTGTGTGTGTGTGTGTGTGTGTGTGTGTGTGTGTGTGTGTGTGCAAGTGAAGGCTTGCGCGTGAGCACACCTGTCTCTACCCTCCCCCCCTCCCTCTCTCTCTCTCTAGAACAAGTGCTCTCAGCCACTCAAAGCCAAACCTTGCCAAGTCAATCACCAACGAGTAGATCACACGTGTAGCACCTAGCTAGCTCCAAGTATCTCCAGCCTTCTCATTCCGATTCCCTGTGGCAGTTTGCAATAGGCCTAACCCCACTCCCCACCGCCGCTCACTTAGGCTTATTGCAAGCCTACGAAAAAAAAAAAAAAAAAAAAAAAGTAAGTAAAGCCTTACGCACACATGCAACCCGACCTCACCCGACCCCTAAGCCTAAAAGACCACGGCAAGGCCTAGTCATGCTTCAACGACACAGAAATACCACGAGTTTTTTTTTTCTCTCCAACAAATGATTTCAACACACATGTATGCAGTACCAACCTTTCCCATAGTGTGCAGCGGCACGCATGGAGTGACGCGATTCTGCGTCTCCCTCCTCCATTTTCATTCATTCACACGCACGAGCCGTTCTCACTGCCTTGATCAATTAGCTTAGCGAGAGCTCGTGCAGACGGGCGCAGTGGTCATGCTGCATTTCACGCTTGACTGGCCTGGAATTGTTGACGGCCAAGACGGCAAAAGTCGACTGATCAACCACTACACGGCAGAAGTTCCGTTTTCCACAGATTTGTGGCTCTGAGTTATGTAAACAGTTGGGTTTTCGGCTCTCGTCGTTCACACACACAATCGGTACGCCTGGCTGTTCTCGGCTTGTTCGGTTCTCAACTGGTTTTGAATCTCGTGGAGCCCAGTCAACTACCGGTTCAGTCGCCACAGCACACGCGCTCATATTGAGTAAAACGACAAAAAAGCTTCTCCCGTTGTCTGTCTGCTCGATTGGATGATAGGCGCGGTAAAAATGCAAGAGAGGCGACTCACTAGAAACGATTGTTTTGTTTTGTGTTGAGTTCACTCCCTTCATTCTTTCGGTTGATGACGACTGGCCGCAAACTACAAAAATGTCAATACCAGTTTGAAGGAATCGGAAAACATCACACTAGGGTCATGTCTTTAAAGTTTCATTTTCATTTAGAGTGAATGCTGGTATTCTATTGGTTTCTGTTTCGAAAGATAGCATTCTTGGTCCAAGTAGTCCCTACATCTGATTTTTTTTTTCTTTTCAGTTTTATGACATGCACTGTAGTAAAACATTGTTCTATGTAATTAAAAGTCGCCGTTAGCAAATGTGGTTGTCCATTATGCTTGTATTACCAAAGATAATACATTACTATATTCTCTCTTGTGGTACTATTGAGGATCATGAACTCGATGATGATGATGATGATGATGATGATGATGATGGTGATGATGATGATGATGGTGTGTGTGTGTGTGTGTGTGTGTGTGTGTGTGTGTGTGTGTGTGTGTGTGTGAGAGAGAGAGAGAGAGAGAGAGAGAGAGAGAGAGAGAGAGAGAGAGAGAGAGAGAGAGAGAGAGAGAGAGCATTCTGATTGTTCGTCCATTTTTGGACCCGGTCATCAAGCATAGACTCATCAGTGTCAAAGATCACCTTGATTCGCATTACTCTGTCCTTTTTTTGTTAGTTAATTTTCACGGCCCTTCCTCTCCATTTGTCTCCTCTGTCCTTCTCCCACAGGTGTAGGAAACCTCCAATGTTGTACCCGTGGCGGTGATGAGAGGACTGTACCATTTAGACATGCAATGTTTCAGTCAGGCGTTGGAGATGAGGAACAAATACCCGCTGACAACCAGGCTGGGTATTACTGCTACCCCCACCCCCCACCCACCCAGCAGAAGATGAAAGGCAACACAATTATCACTGTCAGAGATTTTTTTGGGTGCAAGATAGAATTCGCTGGTCCTTACATGCTGCCAGTGAAGCCTGCAGCATTTTCTCAGTTCAACCCCCCCCTCTCTCTCTCTCTCTCTCTCTCTCTCTCTCTCTCTCTGTGCATGCATGTGCGCGCGCACACTCAGGCGCGTGTATATGTGTGCGTGCGTGTGTGTGTGAACTGAACTGAATTGAATATCAGTTGGCTTGTGGCACGAAAGAAATCAATTTCAAGGTTTTTTTTTTTTTTTTTAGGAATCTAACTATGTTAGTGACAACTTATTTACAAGAACACACCGTGTGTAGGAAACTGAAAATTTCTTTCAGTTGACATTACATTTAGGACATATAACTGTTTAAGGTTTGACATCTTCATCCTTGAGTGTCCACAATCATCCAGTTGATTATTCTGACACTTTTAGGTGGCAGGCGCAAAGAAAAAAAGAAAAAGAAAAAAAAAAGTTACTGTTGGAGGCTGCATGCTCTTGACCTGAATAGGTCAAGAGTCTGATGTCACAGCAGCCTCTGTCAGATTGTCATTCCACTCCTGGATGGTACGTGGCAGGACTTGACTTACATGATCACTGGTTTCTAGGCTGTGAAAAAAAAAAGAAAAAGAAGAAACAACAACAAAAAAAATGTTTCCGCTGGGGCTCGAACCCAGGACCTTCCGCGTGTTAGGCGGATGTGATAACCACTACACTACGGAAACAGATACCCTCAGAAGGAAATTTTGCCTTCTTATAATGCACGTAGAAATTACTGAGCTTTCATGAAATACAGGTATCGGTAGATTTAATGCAGTCAGTCACAAAAAGTATATTCAGGACTGAGAAACCCTAGAAGTAGATTACGAACAAGCAGGGTAACTCTTGCTCCCGCGATGTCGCGAAGCCAGACACAAGTGTTCGAAACAACTAGAAAGATAAGAGAATGACTCGGGGGGGGGGGGGGGGGGGGGGGGTAGCATTTCTGTTCCATGCTCTTCATATTTTCCAGCCGATCGACAGTTCATATGGCTGAAAATCCAATGTAGGCGTACAGCCTTCCGAGGTTAACGCTGCTGAAAAACAAATTCAAAATTCGGCATCTTTTTGGTATAACCAAAACAGACAACTACTGTTTTGAAAGAGAATTCCGAGAGGCACTTGAGGAAAAGGCCTAAAGATGATGGTAGAAGCATCTGGAAAAAGTTGAGGATGAACAACTGAAAATGACCTTCACGAGGCTTCAATGTCCTTAGTACAGTGCAATGGCACCCCGACATAGAGCGCCTTGGTCGTGAAGGGCTGCGGGGTCGAATCAAGGCAGCGCTTAAAACAAAATATTACAATACAATTAGAAAAAAAAAAAAAAAAATCAATGACGATTCAGTGCCACTGAAAAAGGGGGATTTGATTTGATTGATTTAATTTAACGTCTGTTCACAACAATGGTGATGTTAGACTAAAAATGAACCAATCCACACACACACACACACACACACACACACACACACACACACACACACACACACACAAAACGGGCTGTGTAAGTGTGTGTGTGTGTGTGTGTGTGTGTGTGTGTGTGTGTGTGTGTGTGTGTGTGTGAGTGTGTGTGTGTGTGTGTGTGTGTGTGTGTGTGTGTGTGTGTGTGTGTGTGTGTGTGTGAATATGCACTCATGTGTGAAAGGCTACATATGAACATTAATACAATAACTATAAATGACTTAATATTTACAATAAATTTGAAAGTATAGTGCTGGATAAAACTGATGCAATTTGTATCATTTCTTCGCTGTAGATTATATCATTTAAAGATCCCATTTTTGCTACATCTATCCCAGATATGTTGTATAACAGGGATAGCAATGGGCAATCAAAAAGAATATGTTCAATTGATATTGGATGACCACAAGCACATTCTACATTTTTTGAAAATTTAGTCTTCCATGAATTTAATCGAATTTTGTAAATGTGACTAGACAAGGATCTTGAACACGGTAATATTTTTGACTTTGAAGGAAGCTTTTCTGTCATTATACTACTTTCTAACATCGAATTTATTTCATGTTTTTCTAATTTTAGTGTACTATCAGGATATTTTTAATAGCTCCTTCTTTCGCTGATCGATCAGCCATTTCATTCCCCCAAATACCACAGTGAGATGGAATCCAACAAAATTCTACATTGATACCTTTACATATAATTGAATGTACTAAGTATTTTACATCAAATATCAAATCTTTTCGAACTTTTGCATTCCAGTTTTGCAGACTGTAAAGAACAGATTTTGAGTCAACACAAAGTAAAATGCTATAAATCACAATATCAATATCAGCTGTGAAGGATAAGGCCATAAGAACTGCATATAGTTCTGCAGTAAATACAGAAAAACCTTTTCCTAGACAAAATGACTTTCTTATCTTTAAAGCAGGAATAGCAAATCCAGCCCCTATGTATGATTCCAATACTGAACCATCTGTAAAAAAATCTTTAAATGATTCGGAGACTTATTTTCTAGATGTTCTTTTGCTTCAACGGATATAAGATTGATGTTATCCTCTTTTTTTTAGAGTTGTATAATCTGTATCGAATCTAGCAGAAATATGCTCCCATTGAGGAATAATGGGTATTATGGGACTACTTGAAATTGATGTAATATCAATATCACAACTCTTAAAAAGATCATCTGTATAGTTTCTAATAGGTTGAAGATATGAAATGTTTTGCGCTCTCTTCGGGAAATCCTGTCTTGAGTCAAGAAAAATGTCATTTGTCACTGAATTAGAAACTGACAGACATCTAGTCACATACTTTGCAGTGGCCAACTTCCGTTGGTCCTCAAGAGTTAACAGATTCGCTGCTCTGTATGTTTGGAGCGTATTTGTGTGTACTGGCACACCAAGTGCCAACTTAACAGCCTTACTATCTATGCTTTGTAATTTTTTTAGCAGCGTCTGTGGAGCTGAGAAATAAATCTCTTGACCATAAGTTAATTTCGATCGAACTAAACTGGTAGCAAGATGTAAGAGTGTTTGAGTATCTTGTCCCCATGACTGAGCATTCATTATTTTGAGAAAATTTAATCTTTGTCTAGCTTTACTTATCATGTGTTCAATATGATATCGCCACTTTAACTTAGGGGTTAAATAGACTCCTAAAAATTTTACAGCTTTTGAATATTTAAGAGTGTTGCCTTTTATAACAAGAGAGGGGGGAGAGGGAGAGAGACAGAGAGGGAGCCAAAGAGACAGACACAAACACACACACAAGACTAGAGAGAGAAAAACACAGACTGACAGACAGACAGACCGTCCTGTTCTTAGCTGAAATGCCGTGATCAACGTGGAGAACCTGAAGGTCAGCAGCCAGTGGGAAGACGTGCCAGAAGACCCCCAAGAGAGGCTCAGGCAACAGTACTGGACGTGAACAGAACAGCTGATGACATGCCCCTACATCTCCTGGACAGAGCACAGAACCAACGACTCTGTCCGAGAGCAGGTGACCCCTCACTCTGACAGGACCACAGGAACCCCTCTTGGCTAGGGTCAAGAGGAGAAAGCTGAACTGGTTTGGCCACATGACTGACACGACTCGCTGGCAAGGACAACCCTGCAAGGCATGCCTGAAGCACAGAGGCACAGAGGCAGGCAAGAAAAAGAGAAAGAGCTGGACGGAGAACGTGATGGAATGGACCAAGCCCTGAACCGGCCGGTGCCTTTTTCATTGGTCTGTCTGTCTGTAAGTCTGTTTCTCTCTCTAGTCTTGTGTGTGTGTGTGTGTGTGTGTGTGTGTGTGTGTGTGTGTGTGTGTGTGTGTGTGTGTGTGTGTGTGTGTGTCTTTGGCTCCCTCTCTGTCTCTCTCCCTCTCCCCCCTCTCTCGTGTTTGCCAAGTGTGTGTGTGTGTGTGTGTGTGTGTGTGTGTGTGTGTGTGTGTGTGTGTGTGTGTGTGTGTGTGTACGCGCGTGTGTTTAAATATGCATACATACATACATACATACATATATATATAGACAGACAGAGAGACATTCATTCTAAAAATAATAGCGCAGCTGCATCTCACGATTGAAACCCAATTTGTTTCTCCTTTGCATGAGGAACCATATATACCGGCTCTCCACAAACCAAGGGAAGTAAGCGAAGAAGTTCTTATCGAAAGCTACAGTTTGGCGTCATCCCCAGCCAGCGCACTTTGTTCCAGGATCGTGCCTTATCTGCAATGCCTTGGCGACCCTCTGTAGCCTCGAAGAGATACCAGGCTGCTGCCCGCTGGTTCCAGTGTTTGACACCGGTGTC
>CM065739.1:57304111-57309111 GCA_033310375.1 Conus canariensis
GACATGTTCTGCAGACGCTCCTTGAAAAGAGAGTTTGCACTGTGTGGTGTGTGTGGAAGAGAGTTCCAGCCTAAGCTAGGTCACCAGTGTGGCACGTAGGGTCAGCATGTATATCGTTGTTTGTAGGATCGGTATCAGATGATAGCGACCATGGTTATGATGATCATCGTGACAGTGATGGTAATAGTGGTGGTGATGATGAGGTTGATTTCAATGAGGATGTGGACGACATTGATGATTGTTATGAAGACGACGGTGAAGATGCTGGCATTACGATGATGGTGATGATGGTAATGACCACGACCAACGACCACGATGATGATGATGATGATGATGATGATGATGATGATGATGATGATGATGATGACGACGACGACGACGATGATAATGATGATGACGATGACAGTCCTAATAATGATGACAATAACAACGATGATGATGCGATGGATAATGATGTGATGATGACGATAAAGATGTTTGTGATGATGATGATGACGACGATAACAATAATACTGATAATGACGATAACAATCCTGATCATGATAACAATAACGACAATAATAACATGAAGATGATGATGAAGAAGATGGCGACGACGACGAAGATGATACTGATAAGGATGATAATGTGATGATGATGATGATGGTGATGATGGTGATGATGACGACGACTATGACGAAGATGATGACGACGAAGATGATGATAATCATGATGACAATAACAATAATGATGTGAAGACGACGATTAAGAAGAAGATGATGACAAGGATGATGATGATGATGACGACGACGACTACGACCTTGGCAGTGATGATGACAGCCATGATCATGATGATGACAATGACAACAACAATGATGTGAAGATGACGATGATGACGACGAAGACGATGATGATGATGACGTCGATGATGATGATTATGACGACGATGACGATGTTATTGATGATGACAGCCATGATAATGATGATGACAATAACAACAACGATGACATGATAACAACGATGAAGATGTTGATGACGATGACGATGACGATTATTCTGGCAATGACGTTGACGATGTGGATGCCTTGCTGCAGTCGTTCCCAGCAGCTGGGAAGCACGGCCTGCAACACGCAGCTGGACTGCAGCAAAGAGAGCACTGGGCGACACGCCGACATTGGAGATGGCTGCAAGAGCTATCACATCTGTCTGGAGGGCTCCTACTATGGCCGCTACTACTGCCCACCACGTCAGTATTCAAACTACACTACACCCGCGGTGGTTGTTGGTGGTGTTGTTGTCGTTATGGTTGTTGTCGTTGTTGTTCTTCTTGTTCTTGTTCTTCCTCTCCTTCTTCTGTTTCTTCTCTTTCGTCTCCTTCGTCTTCTTCTTCTTTCTGCTTTCAATCTCCTTCTATTCCTGTTTCCATCTCCATCATTTTTTGCCTTCTTTTTCTTCTTCTCCTTCTTCTTCTTCTTCTCTTTCGTGTTTGCTTCCGCTTCTCTCTCTCTCTCTCTCTCTCTCTCTCTCTCTCTCTCTCTCTCTGGCATTTTTGTCAGAACTTTGTCCTTTTCATAACCCTCCCTTCCCTTTATGATGATGATGATGATGATAATAATAATAACAATAATAATAATTTAAAAAAATGATGATGATGATAGTAATGATGATGATGATGATGATGATAATAGTGATAATAATGATGATGATGATGATGATGATAATAATAACAATAATAATAATTTAAAAAAATGATGATGATGATAGTAATGATGATGATGATGATGATGATAATAGTAATAATAATGATGATGATGATAGTAATAATAATGATGATGATGATGATGATGATGATGATTTGTTCCATTCCTCCCCCTCCCTTCCCCATTCCTCATTATTGTGTTATCACTCCACATATCACACATATTTCACTCATCTTTTTTCTTTGTCTGATTGTCGTCTTGCTCCTTTCTCCTTCTCATATTGCTGCTGTTGCTAGTGATGATGGTAACGCAGCTGCTCTAGTTGTCTCCCCTGTCTTCACCACCTCACGGCTCACAGATAGGTGATGTCCCTTGGTGTGTTGTGTCACTCTGGCAGGCACCATCTTCAACGAAGCCCTGCAGGTGTGTGACTACCCGGGGAACGCCCCCGCCCCCTGCGGCCCACACAAGGTCGGCTACGCCTCCACCCCCCGGGGACCCTGGCCTGAGTACACCGGAGTGGTCGGCCGTTGAACCCAGTCCTAGCATGCCACTGACCGGAAGTGACGTCTTCTCAAGCGGTGGCTGTATTTATTTGTCGTATTCGATTCGTTGAATTTTTTTTTTTTTTTTTAATTTTCTTTGTTGTTGTTGTTGGTTTATGTTTGGGAGATCTCCTTTGTTTGGTTGATCATCCTCATGGATGACAAAATCATCTTAATGAAATATTTATGTCCATACTTCGTGACAATCAAAAGCAACGATCTGCTGGTTGGAAAAGTACGTCTGTGTATGTGTCATTACTTTCACAAGGAACGTGTTATTGTTTAACATTAAAAATGTGATTGCTTGATGATGCGCACGTTTTCTCTCTCTCTCTCTCTCTCTCTCTCTCTCTCTCTCTCTCTCTCTCTCTCTCTCTCTCACACACACACACACACACACACACACACACACACACACACGCACGCACGCACATACACACACACACACACACACACACACACACACACACACGCACGCACGCACATACACACACGTGCGCGCGCGCGCGCGCGCGCGCCACACACACACACACACACACACACACACACACACACACACACACACACACAAAGGGCAAAGGGTGGGTGGGCCAAGTGAGGAGGGACAGAGCCAATCAGATCTTATTTCCCCTGATCAAATCATTTCCGTGCTGGACCAATTTGACTATTGTCTCTGTTCAGTCTCTTGTCTTCAGTGTAGCAGTTCTAGCATTGTGATGCTTCAGTGACGTTCAAATGCCGCAGATGACTGATTCTTAGAATCCTCATGATAACGACAACATCCGTATAGTTGCTGATGATAGACATCCTTTCAGAAATGACGAAAAAAAAATTTTTTTTGTTCAAACCAGCTCATTGTTTAAACTTAAAAGAAAAAAAAAAAACTATTCCGCCAGACGAAAGGGACAAACAAATTACCATAAAAACGCGACGCGTTTCGACCTCTGTAGTCTTCTTCAGGCTAGATGAACATGAGCACTTTGAGTTTGTTTCAACTTCCGCCAGCAGTCACCTCACTTTAAAACCAGCTCACTGTCATGTTTATGTATCAGGCTACACATATCTGGCACATGTAGCAATACACAGCTGACCAACAAAGATTTTCCGCCCGCAAAGAATGTGTAGCTACCAGCATAGCTCTGAAACAGGAGATCTATTTTCTTGTCTTTCTTTCCTTCTGCGTACACAGGCTGATACTCCTGCGGACACTCCCTGTATAGACAGGCTGATACTCCTGCGGACACTCCCTGTATAGACAGGCTGATACTCCTGCGGACACTCCCTGTATAGACAGGCTGATACTCCTGCGGACACTCCCTGTATAGACAGGCAAGGAGTAATCCCATCTACCCAATAAAGGGAGTGGAGTTTTGTATGTATGACCGTTTTTTTTTTTCATCCCCGCCATTAAGGCAGCCATACTCCGTCTTCGGGGAAGGTGCATGCTATGTGTAACGTGTCATCCATACTAACGGCCAAACTGGCCTTCTCTTCCGAAAGTTGGTGATGGGATTAGACGTGTGTGCAAGATGTTATGCGTGCGTTCACACACACGGAACTTCGGTTTCTAGTCTGATTCGAAGGACTGTATAGGAAATGGAGTCAGAACCAATGTGAACTCCGAGAGAAAAATCCCCCTGTACTGAAACGGCTCGGTGGAGATTCGAACCCGCAACCCCAGGATCACCAAGATTCCGATTCCGGCGCTCCACCACTGAGCTTTTCCGGCCCCGATCTATTTTGATGAGTTTCTTCTGTTCTTCAAGTGTTATAGTTTCCGTGGCCTTTAAGTCACGTCTCCCCTCATCCACCCAATGTCTCACCTCTCCCCCCCCCCCTCCCCACCGACTGCTGTCCCTATCTTGACCGTATCTTCCTTCCCCTTTCCACTCGCCACTGGTCAAGATAGCAGCCATGCCCTGACCTTGACACGAGCTGGAATATTATACAACTACCACGTGCAGCATACCTTTGCCCTGCTCCCTTCCACCCCCCCTTTCTTCTCCCCCCCCCCCCCCCCATGCTCTCACCCTCACTCACAGACTCCCCTCATCCTCTTTCTTTCATCCCTCCCCTCCTCCCTCCTTCATTCATTTTGCTCTCCTTGCTGTTCCCTGCTCGCTGTTTTAATGAGGATGAATTCTGCACATACACCACCAACAACGTTGAACATCATGACGTTGTATTTGAAATGATCGAAGTGACATCTTACCTGGGTTTTTTCTTTTTTTACAACTGCTATCAAACCCATGAACTGAATGAAAGACTGAATCGTGAAGTTGGATTTCAGCTTCCTGCCTCAACAAACTTTTCAGTTTTATCATCTTGAAAATACTTGCATTTAAGAATGTGAACTTTAGTTATTTTGAACATTTTTAGACGAAATTACACGATTACGAGTCATGTCAGAGAATGCTCTTGAGGAAGATGTACAAGGCAAGGGATGGATAGATGGATAGACATTGTTCAGAATGAAAGTATGAGAAAACCATAATAGCAAAAAGAAAAAAAAAGTGTAAATGTCACTGCCAATAATTTTAACAACCGAAGACTACATTTGGTAGCCTAGACATACACCATCATTAATGAGATATTAACCCTTTCACTGCTACATGAGGCCTTCATCTGTTACCAGAATTTTTTTTCTGACAGAGTGGCTGTGGTCATCACAAGAATGGTGTTACTCTTGTGTTCAAAGGATTCTCCGCCTGAACGTCTTAAGTGACATTTGGGTTTGGGGTCCACCTCCACCGGTTGTGATATGGTAGACACGAAC
>CM065739.1:57311611-57314111 GCA_033310375.1 Conus canariensis
CACACACACACACACACACACATACACACACACACCGGGGGAGGGGTGGGGGGAACAAACTTCAAGTGGTAGCAACTCCAGCCAGTGTCACCGCCAGACCGAAGGAAGCGTCAGCGTGTATAACTTAAAGACCAAACAGGAAACGCGCCCTGCCCCTGCCCTCCGCTTTGAAAGAGAGATGTCCAGCTGGGTGGATACTTAAGCGACTGGACACTGACGGACACAGGGAGAGGGCTGGTTGCGATCTGACCGACACGGGTCAACCCGAGAGCAGAGAGGTCAAGGTCATTGGGGAGGTTGTGCGTCGTCAGAATGGCCGCCATGTTGCACGCTGCTGTTGTTTTGGTTTTGCTGCCAATGGCAGGTTAGATTTCTGTTTGTACCTTTTACTTTTCTTAAATTTTTTTTTTTTAATGTTTATTTGTTTCAGGATGGCTGCCATGTTGAAGGCTGCTGTTGTTTTGATTATGTTGCCATTGGCTTCAAATTCCTGTCTTTATCTTCTTTTTTCTTTCTTTCTTTCTTTCCTTTCCTTTCTTTCTTTCTGTCTTTCTTTCTTCATTTCCTTTTCTTTCTTTGTGTCGTTCTTTCTTTAGTTCCTTTTCTTTCTTTCTTTCTTTCTTTCTTTCTTTCTTTCGGGATGGCTTCCATGTTGAACAGCGCTATTGTTTTGGTTATGCTGCCTGTGGCAGGTTAGATTCCTGTCAGATTCCTTTCTTTCTTTTCCATCGTTTCTTTCTTCTTTATTTCATTTCTTCTCTTGCCTTTGTTTTGTCATTTTCCGATCCCTCCCATTCCTTACTTCAGGGGATAATGAATAAAGAATAATCACGACAGTTTGAAGCTAGGACGGTGCTCTACAGTATAAATTACACCCCTGCATTTTGGAAATTCTGTGCTACTAATTTTCCTCTTTTCTGTCACTCTCTTTAACCTTTTTTTCTTTTTGCAACCTTACTTAATTGTCGTCCTCCCTCTCTCTGTCTTTGTGGTGTGTTCCCCTGCCTTGGAGAAAGCCATCACATTTTTCCCCCTCTACCGTCATGATTTTAAAATCCTAGTTTTTATGTTATCATCTGGCAACGAGGAAGAGAGAGTTGAACCACGGGAACGGGTATTACCTGTCCGTTCTGCATTGCTTTTTCTAACATGGCCATTTACAGAAATTATTTTCCGCATGAATATTTTGAAAACAAAGTTAATGTCTAATGACAATAAATTGAACGAAATGGCTCGCACGACCAGCAATATGCAACTTGAACACCTTATAATAAAAGCATAGTTTACACACCCTTTCCAAATTTAAAAACAAAACACAAAACAAAACAAAACTGCCTATATTAAGTAGTACTTGTTTTCCAATCTGAAATAAATTGCATAAATCAAACATTGACATTGGAGACTGATATTTTCTGGGTATCGTCGTATTTCGAAATAACTCAATTTAAGGCATTCTAGAACAAAATCAAATTGACCACCAATACTTCCAGTATCACATCAGCGGCAAAAAGCAGCAAACAGGCAGCCAATCCGATCAACAGGAAGTGGTGGATACCTCCATCATACGCAACGGGACTCCAGTGAGAGAAATGTGAAGATACGTATCCCCACCCTCTATCTCTCTGGCTATAATTCAGCTGACAACTGTTTTTTTTTTTCTTTCTTCCAATGTGCACGTGTAGCCCTGGGGCTGAACTGCTCGGCAGTGGCGGACGGAAACTATGAGGTGGGCTGTCGCACGTACACCACGTGCATTGGAGGTCAGGCCACTGTCACTGAGTGCAACGGTGGGACAGTCTACAACCCCGCCATCGGCAAGTGCGACGAGTAAGTGATGGAACAAACAAACAAACTAACAAACCAGCCAAAAACCGACAATATTTGAATATTAACCGGAAGGAAGTTAACAGAATTCGTTGAGTCACGCAGCTGGAAAATTATTATTATTATTATTATTATTATTATTATTATTATCATTATTATTATTGTCTTCATCATCATCATCTGCATTATCATTATCATTATTATCATCATCATCGACATTATCAATATCATCATCATCATCATTATCACCATTATTATTATTATTATCTGCGTTATTATTATTTTCGTTATTATCAAGCCAGCAAACCTTCAAATCCGGTTCATCAGTACCTGATGAGCCTTCTGAGAAACAAAATGATGGCTCATCTGATACAAAATGGCTGACATACCTGTGCACTGTGCTGTGCATTCAAAATATCATTCATTAGATAGCATGTTCTAGATGTGTATACAAGCTATGCGGTATTTTATATGATCTATATGTATGCTATGTTTCCTTGGATTTTTGCACCCGTTTATTGTTTGTGAACTGAATTGGCGTTCAGGAAAAGATAACGCTTGATACAAGGGGGAAAACCTACTTGTTCTTGACCATGTCATAACTTTCCCTAGTTTTTGTCTCCCTTTTTATTCAAAAGGTAACATACTCCTCGTTCCATGTGAATTGTGATCTTAA
>CM065739.1:57329111-57336611 GCA_033310375.1 Conus canariensis
TCCATGGCAGACATTGTTCGTTCTCAGCTGTCCATTTTGTGTCGGCGTTGTCACCTGTGTGTGGTCACAATGGCTATCAATGGAATCCTGTACGCGTGAAAAGACACATTGGGCCAAAATACTGGGAACATCAGGTGCATTTGTTGCTTTTGCTTTGTGCACATAGCCACATTTGACCGAAATATGGGGAACATCAGATACATTTGTTGCCTTTTCTCTGAGCATTTGGCCGAAATATGGGGAACATCAGATACATTTGTTGCCTTTTTTTCTGTGCATTTGACCGAAATATGGGGAACATCAGGTGCATTTGTTGCCTTTTCTCTGTGCATTTGGTCGAAATATGGGGAACATCAGATACATTTGTTGCCTTTTGTCTGTGCACATATATGACCCAGAGAGGTCTTTAGAGACAAAAGAAAGTTAAGTCCGCTACATTTTTTTTTCAAAAGGGAGAGAAGTTTACAGCTTCAGTTTCACTGAGAAGGTGTTACAGCGAGCGAACTAGTCCATAATACGCCAACACCTCATGTCCTACGTGTTGAGACCACACTGTGCACGATTCAAAAGTTGATGGATAAATGAATTCATGACTAGGATGAGAGAATCTAAGAAGAGGATCTCAGAGCTACGACTTGGCACATGTCTGACTTGCGCATTCACAAGAGAGGCGTAGTATGGATAAAGAAAACTCTGTCTGTCTGTCTGTCTGTCTGTCTGACTGTCTGTCTGTCTGTCTGTTTGTCTGTCTGTCTGTCGACAGCCTTGATGTTGTCCCTCAAGGTCGGCAGGTCTATAAGCTACGTGATTTGATTTGAATTAATCCATCTAACACCCAGTCTCTCTTCCTACCCACCTAAGCCCTCTCTCTGTCCATCTGTGTGTGTGTGTGTGTGTGTGTGTGTGTGTGTGTGTGTGTGTGTGTGTGTGTGTGTGTGTGTGTGTGTTTCTTTCTTTCTTTTCGTTAACAAATCTGTCTCTCCTCGCTGTCCCAACCCTCTCCCTGAATGTCCTTTCTCATCACTCCTATATGTGACTGAATTCTTTTATTGTCCTTTCTCATCACTCCTATATGTGACTGAATTCTTTTATTGTCCTTTCTCATCACTCCTATATGTGACTCTGAATTCTTTTATTGTCCTTTCTCATCACTCCTATATGTGACTGAATTCTTTTATTGTCCTTTCTCATCACTCCTATATGTGACTGAATTCTTTTATTGTCCTTTCTCATCACTCCTATATGTGACTGAATTCTTCTTTTGTCCTTTCTCATCACTCCTATATGTGACTGAATTCTTTTATTGTCCTTTCTCATCACTCCTATATGTGACTGAATTCTTTTATTGTCCTTTCTCATCACTCCTATATGTGACTGAATTCTTTTATTGTCCTTTCTCATCACTCCTATATGTGACTCTGAATTCTTTTATTGTCCTTTCTCATCACTCCTATATGTGACTGAATTCTTTTATTGTCCTTTCTCATCACTCCTATATGTGACTGAATTCTTTTATTGTCCTTTCTCATCACTCCTATATGTGACTGAATTCTTCTTTTGTCCTTTCTCATCACTCCTATATGTGACTGAATTCTTTTATTGTCCTTTCTCATCACTCCTATATGTGACTGAATTCTTTTATTGTCCTTTCTCATCACTCCTATATGTGACTCTGAATTCTTTTATTTGTTGGTATCAATAATTTGTTCACGAAGATAATTTCATATATGAATCAAACTTTATACGTATTCGTTTAAAAAAAATCGAAATACGTTAGATATCTTTTGATCTGTTGTACTTGTTTCCTTTTTTTCTTTTTTTCCCAGTAATTTACAAGCATTTCAATGTGCTTTCTTAATGTGGCGTACATTCACGGATATACCTCGCCGATTCACTCATCCGCTGGGCCTTTGCCTTTTCCGGTCGTTTTTTTCTTCCTTTCATCCTCCCTTTCTTCCACTTTGTAGAATGTTCCAGGGGCGGTCGTAAAGAAGAAAGTTTTTTTTTTTTTTAAATGCTGATCGATGATAATGAGGATGATGAAGATGATGCTATGGATTTCCATTCCGGTCTGATACTACATGACAGGGCTGTACTCTACGCCTCCTTTCATAATATATCCCAGCGTCAACCAGGCCCGAGAGATACAGGCACCTGCAGTGTTGGTCAGGAAATTTGAGCAACGCTCTCAGAGACGCATCCATTCAGTGGATGAAACTCGACTGTATGGTCCCAGTCTTCCCAACTGAGCCCGTAGCAAACTCGACTCTGGATAGGAGCCGGTCGGGGAAGAAAAATCCCACATGGCTCTGATGGGAATCAAACCCACGACCTCCCAGCCGAGAGTCCGCGACGCTGACCACTTCGCCACCGCGGCTGGTGTAAAGAAGAAAGTCTTGTGTCGTTTGCACACAGGCCACTCCTTTTTACACCCATTCTTATCTTTTAAACAGATGAAGAAGCTCCGTGGTGCATTCCATGTCATGTACCACTTACAGTGAAACATATTCTATTAGAGTGTTGGGACTTGCATGATGTGAGACACAAACACTTCACAGCAGACTCCATGAAAACCTAGCTCAGAGATGTCCCGCCCAATGTGATTTTTGAATTTCTGAAAGAGATCAGCTTTCTTCATGTGATCTAATATCTTACGGAGGAAAGATTTTAACGAAATTTCCGGGGTATTTTTGAGAGAGAGAGAGAGAGAGAGAGAGAGGAGAGAGAGAGAGAGAGAGAGAGAGAGAGAGAGAGAGAGAGAGATTGTGTGTGTGTGTGTGTGTGTGTGTGTGTGTGTGTGTGTGTGTGTGTGTGTGTGTGTGTGTGTGTGAATAATGTGACTTTAGAGTTGACTTCAACGCGGTGACTCCCCTGATATGTCCCTTTGCGGTCGGCTGGGCCATAAGCAACATTCCTCTCTCTCTCTCTCTCTCTCTCTCCCTCTCTCCTGCGCGCGAACGTGTCTCTACCCTCCCCCTAGTCACGCACCTTTTCTGTTACCACGAACTTTGACCTGCACTGTCTCTCACTAGCACGTGCAGCCCCGAATGCCTGCACCAATGAAAAGGACAACACTAACATTGAGATCGGCTGCCGGGCCTACACCAGGTGCCACGGGGGGCAGGCCACTATGGTGGAATGTAAGAACGGCCAGGTCTACAATTCCGAAAAGGGAGCATGTGATGAGTAAGTCCTGTCATAACCTTCGGCCAGCCTGAAGCCTGTTTGATAGATTCGTCTTTGTTGTGCATGGAGGTTGTGTGTGTGTGTGTGTGTGTGTGTGTGTGTGTGTGTGTGTGTGTGTGTGTGTGTGTGTGTGTGTGTGCGTGCGTGCGAGCGTGCGTGCGTGCGCGCGTGTGTGTGTGTCTGTTCTAAACCTCTTGAAATGTATTATTCCAGGGTTGTTTTTTTTTCCCTCACACGTTACCTGAACCATGGATAATTCCATCAGTGAACTGTCAAGGTTTAGCAAATTCACAAAAACTGAGAGACGTGTTTGTCAACAGATTACGCAGGAGCCAGGTTACGTTCAGCGACTTGTACACGTAGGAAGAGTTGCACGTGCCGTGTGCCGATTTAAACAGCAAGTCAACATGACAGTGGCTGGACATGGCGGCAGTGTTAATCCTTTATGAAAGCAAGACATTTTTTTTCGTATGTCTACCGCAAGATATCCAGTACGCCTTTACAGCAATGTAGGTTAGATTTCTGTCTGATTTATGATATGTTGGTCAGTTTTGCTCCTGATACTGACATTAAGCCGGGGTATGGAACAGATCGTTCAATGGCAACTAAAGAACTGTTCTCTGGACAAGATGCTACGAGTCGAGCCATTTGCAGCCTGAACAGATCGTTCAATGGCAACTAAAGAACTGTTCTCTGGACAAGATGCTACGAGTCGAGCCATTTGCAGCCTGAACTGATTCTGACTAGATCAAACACATCCGGAACAAGTTGATTAAGGTATGGGCTAAGCGAGGTAAGTGGACAATACGCGACCACATGCTAACATTGAATTTAGTGGAGATTAAGTTAACAGTATCACATCAACTTTCTGGACCTTCTACTGGTGAAAATTAAAGTGAGATCAAGCGAGATCAATATCATTTGCCATAAGGAAAATACGCACTGATGATGAACTGGGAAAAAAAAATGACAGAAATAGAGATATTGGAAAACACACGTTGTCTAAGAGAGACTGAAAACAACATTTATTGGAAGACCAAACTCAACTGCCTTCTTGAAGAACACGCAGGATGGAAGGCGTGTTGATACGATCAAAGGAGAGATGGAAGGCGTGTTGATACGATCACAGGACAGATGGAAGGCGTGTTGATACGATCACAGGACAGATGGAAGGCGTGTTGATACGATCACAGGACAGATGGAAGGCGTGTTGATACGATCACAGGACAGATGGAAGGCGTGTTGATACGATCACAGGAGAGATGGAAGGCGTGTTGATACGATCACAGGACAGATGGAAGGCGTGTTGATACGATCACAGGACAGATGGAAGGCGTGTTGATCACAGGACAGATGTAAGGCGTGTTGATACGATCACAGGAGAGATGGAAGGCGTGTTGATCACAGGAGAGATGGAAGGCGTGTTGAAACGATCACAGGACAGATGAAAGGCGTGTTGATACGATCACAAGACAGATGGAAGGCGTGTTGATACGATCAGGAGAGATGGAAGGCGTGTTGATACGATCAAAGAGAGATGGAAGGCGTGTTGATACGATCACAGGACAGATGGAAGGCGTGTTGATACGATCACAGGCGAGATGGATGGCGTGTTGATACGATCAGGAGAGATGGAAGGCGTGTTGATAGATCAAAGGAGAGATGGAAGGCGTGTTGATACGATCACAGGAGAGATGGAAGGCGGCGTGTTGATACGATCACAGGAGACATGGAAGGCGTGTTGATACGATCAGGAGAGATGGAAGGCGTGTTGATACGATCAAAGGAGAGATGGAAGGCGTGTTGATACGATCACAGGACAGATGGAAGGCGTGTTGATACGATCAGGAGAGATGGAAGGCGTGTTGATACGATCAAAGGAGAGATGGAAGGCGTGTTGGTACGATCACAGGAGAGATGGAAGGCGTGTTGATACGATCACAGGAGAGATGGAAGGCGTGTTGATACGATCACAGGAGAGATGGAAGGCGTGTTGATACGATCACAGGAGAGATGGAAGGCGTGTTGATGACGATCACAGGAGAGACAGGAAACTGAGAGGTGAAACAAAGTTATGTACGTGGACTGGAAACAGGAAACCTTGTCGGTAAAAGTCTGAGCAATCGGCTGTCGACAATGGAAAAAGAAAGAAAGGAGACAGAAGACATAGTGAATGAAGTTAACACATTCTACGAGAACCCATACGAATAGAGGGATGTGGAACAGAGTGGTTGAACAGATCTCGCCGAAGACTTGTCAAAACTAATTCAGGATGAAATAAACTCTTCAGAAGAACTAACAACTATACCTGAAGCCACCGTGGTTCTAAAATCAATGAAAAACAACAGAAGTCCAGGCACAGACAGTTTTACGATTAAATTCTTTCAGCTCCTTTGGTGTCAGCTGGGAATGGTCATAGTAATATCACTAAACGAGGGTTTTTAGCAAACCAGAGATTTCTTCAACAAAGGAGAAGGCCAAATGATC
Organism: Conus canariensis; assembly: GCA_033310375.1. Lineage (NCBI taxonomy): Eukaryota > Metazoa > Mollusca > Gastropoda > Neogastropoda > Conidae > Conus > Conus canariensis. The sequence continues at coordinate 57,334,785 of CM065739.1, forward strand.
TGTTTGCTAAAGCCTAACAAAGAAAGAGATAAGACACAGACTTAAAATTTACTTAGGCAAAACAGCACAAAATGGCTTCAAAATGTCAAGCAAGCAAACAAACGAATGAAAGCAAAAGGCTGTATGAAATCTTTAAGCTGTATTTTTTTTCTCGAGCAATGTGTACATGCATGGATGTGAATCTAAAGAAAATGAAAATGACTGAGTTAAAAAAAAAAAAAGATAAAGAACTGGAGGCCCATGTCCCTTTTAAACGGTGTGCATAAAGTTGCACTCGCATGTGATTCTAACCAAGCAAAAACCATGTTTCTATCAATTGTTAAGAGAGATCAAGCAGAATTCCCATCAAATTGTTTTATGGCTGACAATATTGATTGGTGTTGGATTTACTTGACAATTGAAAACAGAAAAAAAGATTCCTGGCTTACTTTTGTGCCTGGATTTGAAGAAAGCTTAGGATTGCATATGGTGGAATTCTATGCTTAAACAGACATTTGGATTAGGGACATATATCTCTCAGAAGGTTCGAACATTTTAGACAGATATAAAATCGACAGCTTCTAGTTTCCAATACGATAAGGTTATCAATAGAGGGACCCAATACTACCATACTGTGCGCTTAGAGTTGATTTTATCAAGATTTTGCGCATTATAAATACCATAATTATTATTATTATACTTGTTTCTATCATGTCTGCAAATGTTTAGTGACTATGATACTTAAAAAACAGGAGCAAACCAAAGGACTTACAATAGCAGAGTTAGAACATATTTTTTACAGATTACAGACGACACAGAATTATGTGAAAATGGTTAAAAAGATTCATTTGAAGAAGCTTTGAGCACTGTGGGTGTTTTTGGTAAAGAATAATAAAAAAAAAAACCGAATCCAGTTCATAATGCACATAGGAAAATCTTCCGGTAACCATCAGGGCATGTCTATGCCTTGTCTGCACATTGAGTGGAATCAACCACCGTTGGAGACCCTTGCTGTCTGGGTAACTGACAACTTAAAAGATTGTGCTGATTTAAGTTTTGAAGAGGAATTAAAATATTACGCAAAATATAGCTGAAGCGACACATCATTCCTCTGGGAAGAAACTGATGACCAATTCACCTGACAGAATTATTGAGGTGATACAAATATCGGTATTCTAGTTTGTCTGTAACAGAAAATATACATAGAATGGATATAAAAACAGTTTTGAAAATACCAGCAATGGAGGACTTGGGATACCCAGAATAATAAATCATTTAAGCATTAAAAAAAAAAAAAAAAAAAAGAGAGAGAGAAGACTCATGTCAACAATATACCAAATATTAATGAGTTACATTCATTGGGCCCCAGACTGCATAATTATAATCACAACTAAAAAAAAAAATCAGGATAAATGTCTTTGAAGCGGAGAAAGAATTGGGCAAAGCTTGTAAGTAGAGGCAATGAACGATCTACGATAAAATCAAAATAGGTCAAGGATCTGTTTGATTTAAAAGATGGACAAATAAAGGTGTTAACCTTATAAGAAAATTTGCTAAATGCAGATGATATATTCACCTCAATAGAACAATTAAAAAACAGGTTTGCTCTCTCTCTCTCTCTCTCTCTCTCTCTCCTCTCTCTCTCCTCTCTCTCTCTCTCTCTCCCATGTTCTATCTTAAAAAGAAAATATTAACATGGCATTATCTCTGTCTCTGTCTGTCTGTCTGTCTGCCTGTCACTCTCCTATGTTCTTTCTTTAAAAAAACATGGTGTTTGCTCCAATCATAATGCTCTCTGAGATTCACACCCAGTCAGTCAGTCATTTCTCTCTACCGGGCGTGCAGCGC
>CM065739.1:57346611-57376611 GCA_033310375.1 Conus canariensis
GCGCGCGTGTGTGTGTGTGTGTGTATCCAGTGCGCAGGTGGTGTTTAGGTGTGGGGTTAGTTGGTCGGCTGCACACAATGGCGGGTAAACTAACACGCTGATTGACGGGGAGTGACGCTAGGAGAAATAAATACTAGGTGATGGCTGGGCAAACACACACACACACACACACACACAACACACACACACACACACAGAGGCAGGCAGACTGACAGAGAGAGACATACAGAGAGAGAGAGAGAGAGAGAGAGAGAGAGAGAGAGAGAGAGAGAGAGAGATCCTGTGTTATGTTGAATGTGCTGTTGTGTGGGTTTGCCTCACGGCTGAGAGAAGACACAGACAGTTCGTTCCCCCTACTTTTTCTTTCTGAGGAAATGTCACCGTCGCCATCCTTTGTCATGCTAACGAACAGTGTGAGCACGGCGGAGCTGAATGCGGCCTGAGCCCCCTGAGAGTGTAAGGGGTGAAAGGCCAAAGCACTTGCCTGGGGAGGAGGTTCCCTCTGGAGGCATACTGTCTCCCTCGAGTGTCTCGCTTGTGCAGGTCAGGTGCTCGTACAATAAACAGATGACAGAACAGACAACTGGAGACAACAGACGATGTTACCGAAGCAGGGGTAACAGACACTACAGCAAGACGGACAGAAACAACAGTTTCGACCGACCAAGACAAAAACGCCGACAATTTTAGACGGCAATCAAATTGTACAGTAGAGACGACTCATGGTCTGTTAAGCAAATATGATCACACGAATGGCCTGCGTCTTAGACGAACGGCCCAGACTCTCGGAACTTGGTGACAACAGAAAAACAGGGAATGAACTCTGTGAGAGCTGAGACTGATTTCCCGTGTGCTATCCTTCCCATCTTTCCCCGACTGATGACCGATTCCGCTATGTATATGTTATCGGAATTCCAATCAATGAATCTGAATTTAATTTTGAAAAACGTGTTTATGTTTGATAAAACACATCGATACTTACTGTTTTTTACGGGATCAGTTCCACTTATGACTCAAAGTAACAGAGGGCTAAGTAACAAAAGAAAAGCCATGTTTGATTTCTTGAAAGAACACAATCTGAGCAACAGCGAGAATTCCATAATAAACATGGAGAGATGAGTAAGACGGCAATATTTCTGTTTTTAAAACGGGGAAAATGATACTCGAACCGTGACAGGATATAATACAGGTTGCATTTGTTCAAAACGAAAACTCGTTTTACTATAGTTTTACCTTCTGAATGAAGATAACGACAACATATCTCTCTTGTCTGGACTTTAGGACGTAGCAAATGAGTATACAGCTGAGAAAGGCATTGTTCTCAGCGATCATATATGTGTTATCAGTGATGATGAATCAGTGATGATAATGACGATGATATCATGTTAGGTTGTCCTCATTCAGAGACAGAAGAGAAGTGCTTTGAAATAAACACTGAGGTCTTTATGTTACAGACAGCTGGACAATCTTTCAGGACATTGACAAAATGTATTTGGTATCGTTGTGGCCCTTGGATGGTCCATAAAAACAGACTATGTTGCGACAAATGTTGATATTTTACTGTCATTTATCACGAGTGATGTATTTTCAATTTCATTTACTCTTCACAAAGTAGTGATACTGGACATTCGCAACTCCAAATTTGTATACGATCCTTGGTGTTGTTTTTAAAACTCATCCCGGCGGCGTGTTCCGCGTGAACAGATTAACGAATGGCTGTTTTGATCATAAAGCAACAATGTAGCCAACAGTACTGTTAGATTTACAAAAAAGGCAGGAACTCTGCAAAATTAAAAGATTAGTGTTTAGAACAGGGGAAACATAAAGCATGCGGAAAACAGAATGACTGCTTAGATACACAAATACAATTCCAAAACGTAGAACCGCGGGAATGTTTTCAGAGAATTTATTTGTTTTACATGTAAAGCCGAAGTTAGAAATAATCTGCAATGAAAACCAGGCCAAAGATGTGTGCACATAAGGGAGCGAGGAGAACGGATAAAAGGAGGCGGAAACAAACACATTCCTTTATTTAGTGGGGGACAGTGTAAAACTAGGGAAGAAAAATCACGAAGCTTGAAGGCCAAATAACAATGGAGAGATGGTTGGAGAAAAGTTAGATTGATTGAAGGTAGAGGTCGGTCATTCTTTCACAACTGACGATCGACCTCCTGGCACGTTCTCCTCCTCCTCCTTCTCCTCATTATTATTATTATCATTATCATTACCAATATCATTACTATTGTTATTGGTATGATCATTATTTGTTGTTATTATTATTGTTATTATTATTATTATTATGATTGTAATCACTATCATTGTTATTATTATCATTGTGTTGTGTTGTTGTTGTTTACTATCATTATTAAAAGTGCTTGCATAGCGCCTGTCTTTGGTTTAAGATCAAGCTCTAAGCGCCTTACAGTCCACGCTTTCCTTTACACAACGGGTTGTCTACCTGGGTAGAGCTGACTGAAGACCTGCCTGCTGGCGCTTCATCCAGTCGTCTCCTGTGTCATTAAAATCTAATTTTAGTCTGTTAGTCAATCATTTTCCTTTATTCATATTTACATTCTTTCGGTGCATGCTGCATATATATGCATGCATGTCATGCATAACAACAACAGGGGGGGTGGGGGGGGGGGGGAGGCAGTTGAGGGAAGGGGAGGAGAGAAAGGAAGGGGGTATGGGGTTGGAGGGACGGCTAGTATTCACGTATTCTTCTTCACAATTATCCAGTTAATATCTACCGGGCCACACAGATGAGTTACTTTTCTTTAATAGAGACTCGCATCCAAACGTCATGTTTAATATTCGTCAAAGAGGGTAGAACAGAATACATGTCAAGCACCCAGACTCAGCCATTTTCATAGGAACTTCAGTTAAAGTTTCCTTATCTACCTCCGTTTTTCATCCCCAAAGAAACTGATGGATGGGTTAGGAAGATTTATAAGTAAATGTACAAATTTGAATACAAAGGATTTGAAACTGACGTGTTTTTTTTTCTCTTTTTACAAAGTGTTTGAATTGTCTTTCTTACAAAACTGCAAGCAAAATTGTGTAGTCTTCAAACTTGTATTGACAGGTGAGAGGGTCAGACTGACAATGTTGTACGTATTTGTCACACAATACAAGCCGAGAACTCTACAATTCAGAGATGAACTCCAATAACATTTTGTTTCCTGGGTGTGAGAAGTCCTGGAATTGTGTTGCACCAGTTCCTATCACTAGTATTTTTCTTCGATGCTTTTAGAAGCATGTTGAGTCAAGTTATTCAATATTTTAGAATTGGATCATATTAGTTTGACTTTTTACTTAAAAATCATTTTTAAGCAAAATAATTCAATACATCTCCATCTTCCTTACCCAGTGGGGGCGGGGTCAGCGGGCTGCGTGCTGGCCAATCGGCTGTCAGAAGACCCAGACTCGCGCGTGCTGCTGCTGGAGGCGGGAGGGATGACAGGGGGGTGTCTTCCATCTCCATCCCCATGGGCGCCACGGAAAACTTCGCCACCAGTCAGTACAACTGGATGTACTTCACCCAGCCCCAGACTCACAGCTCCTTCGCCTATGAAGAACAGGTGAGGGGAGAAAGCCGGAGACAAAGCCGTCAGCAGAAATTATTGCTGTGTCATGAGGAGGAATGAATAGGTTGAACACACACACGAACACACACAAAACACACCACACACACACACCCACACACACACACACACACACACACAACACACGCAGGCACGCAAGCGCGCGCACAGAGAGACACACACACATGCACGCAAGCGCGCGTGTATGCACACGCACACACATACACACACATGCGCACACGCGCGCGCGCGCGCGCGCACACACACACACACACACACACACACACACTCACTCACACTCACTCACACACACGTTTGTCTGTCTGTCTGTTCTCTCACTGTCTTTGTCTCTATCTGTCTGTCTGTCTCCCATCTCTTTCTCTTTGTGTGTTTTTGTTTCTCTCTCTGTGTCTCTGTCTCTCTTTCTCTCTGTGTGTCTCTGTCTCTGTCTGTCTCTCTTTCTCTCTGTGTGTCTCTGTCTCTGTCTGTCTCTCTTTCTCTCTCTGTGTCTCTGTCTTTGTCTCTCTTTCTCTCTGTGTGTCTCTGTCTCTCTCTGTTGCTCTCTGTCTGTCTTTCTTCCATCTCTCCTTCTCTACCTCCCTCCCGCCCTCCGACTCTCTCTTTGCCTGATCATATATTGCGTTATTCATTCTGAATTGTCATGTATTCATTGTTGTATACTGTTAAAAAAAAAGTTAAGGACCAACATTTCACTGACTTATGAAAAAGAAAATTGGGAAGTGATCAATCTCCAAGTGTAACATGAATTTATTGAATATGTGAAAAGTGTGTAAAGACAAGTCCGAGGAATCAACAAACTGGAATCGAGCGCAGTACAAACACCCCCACCCCCAAATTTGAAAGTCACAGGAGGAGTGTTTGTTCAATGTCATGGTTAATAACGTGTGTGTCCCCCGTTATTGGCAAGGCATTCAAGGCAGCGTTGTCGCATGGAGTTCACCAGTGTGCGCAGAAAGGCCTGGGGGACAGCAGCCCACTCCTGCTGGAGTGACTCAAACAGCTGACCCAGGTTAGCAGGAGGATGACGACGCTGCTGCAGTCTCCGGCCCAGCTCATCCCAAAGATGTTCGATGGGGTTCAGGTCTGGGCTGTTTGCGGGCCACTGCATTCTGTTGACACCAGCAGCTTGGAGAAACGTGTTTACTGCTCAGAGAACGAGAAAACCTTCGTTCTAGCTCAACCGCCCTCAACCAGTTTCGGGCGGTTGCCCTAGAACGAAGGTTTTCTCGTTCTCTGCTAAGTAAGACTTAAAAAAATGTTACAAGCATATATACTGTGTAGGATTGTCTGTTTTTAATACTAATTTACAAAACTTTTCAGATTTCAGTTTTTGTTTAATCCTTTGTTTTTCTTGATCGTTTTCAATAACATCATTTTCACGCATACATTCATCAAATGCGTCTCTGTCTTTCATATGAAATAAAACTACAGTCTTTAACTGTTCTCTAAAGTCTTTTAAAACTGAGTTATATTTTTGACATAAAATCCACACACTTATCCCAGCATGTCTTCCACTGAAAGCCAGTTTTGATAAAGTTTTTCTCTTTTTAACTATGTCTCTCTCTGCCGAACAGTCATCTATAATAAATAGTGTCTGTGTTCCCTCAAACAGTCTATAAAAGTGTTCTAAACACTCACTCAGTTTATTGCTGGGATCAACTAAATATATGTCATCATCCGCCCATATAAACCTTCTATCGTGATATGCTTTGTTCCATTTGAGTGTTGGACAGAAAATTACAATATGATCAAAATTATAACGATAAACTGTTTGTAATAGGTCGAGGACAAATATTGTTTTTCCACAACCAGTCTGTCCACAAATCAATGAACAATGAGGGGTTTTTGTCATAAAGTTTAACTGCTCCATAGTTTTAAAACAGAATTTAATCTAATCCAGTTATTGTTTTTATCACACTCTCTGTCAAAACTTGTTCAGTATAATAAAACCCTATAAGGCCCAAATGTGTAAGATTAATCCAGTTCAGTTCTGTAAGATCGTTTCTATTTAGACTAATATCAATTTTGTTGCTTGTTGTTATGACCTTAATATCCTCGCCATTGTAAAGAACAACGACAGTAACTTTAAGTTTGTCAACGTCTAAGTTTTGCCAGCTAATAACAATTCCTTTCATAAGATTGTCACTGACGCCCAAAGCTCCATTCCTCGCCTCATCTTTTAAGACAGAAATTTTAAATATCATTGTGAACGTGTCTCCTAATTTTGTGCGTGGAATGAACTGTAATTTTGTAGAAGCTTTCTTTAAAACCGATTCTCTTCTGTGGAGGATGTACTGTTTGTCCCCAAACGGCTTTATTTCGATCTCTTTCCGACTGTTGTCCTCTGGCATAAGACTTACATGTAAAGGGCCAGAGTTCAATGCTTTTCTGAAACTTTTTTGACGGTCAAAAATGTAAATGGGCTTAAGAATTCAAATTTTATGTCCCATTCTAAATATGGTTCTAAGTGCCATTTGTTGTCGGTTTTTCGAACTATTTTATATTCATACTGACCCGCATTATTTGCTTCTAGATTGCGTAGTTGTTCTAGTTTAGGAAACTTTTTGTTGTCGCCAACCTCTTTGCGCTTATAATAACCATCTTTAGTGTACTCAAAACCATACAAAGTGCCTATCTCACCGTTCTGTTCAAAGTCCTCAACGTCTGCAAGGTCTTTTAATTCTAAAGTTACACACCTCTCAGGCGCTAATGTAACTCCCGATTCTTCTGGCCCACGCGACATTATTTTTAGTACACCTTATTATTTTATTTCTAAAACAATGTGCAGGTTATCACATTTCACGACTTTCCCTGTTTTATCTGTGATCTTTATATTAAATGATCTAACCCTCCCACAAGCTAATTTTTAAAACTGTAAATTAGAGAATTGTATAATTTCATAATCGCAATATGCAGCTTTCCCTGATGGAAGAGCTCTTAAAACAGTTGAGGGCCTTCCATCATATAAGTTTTCATCAGTGCTCAGCTCGTCCAAATGAACATAGAGTAATGAATGTAATGCAAGATCGAGCGGGTTTTCTCCCTCATAAGTAGTTTTGTCTGATGTAACTCTAAAACTATGAAAGTCTCGATTGTCAGTTGTAAAGCCTAACATTTTAGCTAGCTCTCCATCAAAATAGTAACCTACTTCTTCTTCTTCAGGTTTGAATGCCAACATTATTTTCAAATTTGCATTGTTAAGTTTGAGAGTAATGTCGAAGTTACTCATTGCTTCTTTCAGCGAGCAAAACCCGTAATAACCATCAGGTATGGTTAACTGGCTAACTTTGTCTCCTCTTTTGTCATATTTTATAATCTTATTATTCTCCTTGGATTCAGTTATATTAAACCATACGACTTTGTAAAAAATTTCATGGAGTGCGACCCTTTGGGTTCCGCAGTTATTATCAATAGCATATTCTAAAAACGAAGGACTGTCTTGAGTTGTTATTGTTACAAACATTTTTAAAACAAATTTAAAAATGAGCGCATTCAAATATACTAATGCAAAATATTCTGTCGGGCCGCACTACAATCTTAAAAATATAACAACTGACACCCTTGACATTTCTGTGACTCAGTCTGACGCCTTTCAAGTAAAGGTTAGTAATCCATTGGACAGATATCTTAACCCTCCTATTAAAAAAGACCACATCGCGAAAGTGTGGTTCAGTCATCCGATGCAGTTTTATCAGAACCAGTTAAACTTTGCTGTGTTTTGCGCATCAACTGGGTGTGGAGTGTCGTATGCCGATCATTTAAATCATCCTGATCCTTTGGTGAGGTCAGTGTATAGATTTCATTTCTATTACACCTTCAGGCGTATTTTGTCTGAACTGCAAGCGCCATTACCAAATGACAAACCGTTTAATCCATTCAGCAACAGAATAGATAACAAGGCTTTTGAAAGGATCTGTAACGAATTCAATATTAATGTTAAGACAGACTTTAGACAAAAGTTGGACCGCAATCATGGTTTAGGCACCCCTTATTTTTGGGCGTGCACAGAAAGTATAACTATGATTACAATCCTCCTTACACATCTTTCTCTTCAGGCACAGCTGTTCACTTCGGGTCCATAGAGCAAGAGCATAAAACAGCGTGGACAACATTTATTTTAGACACTTCTAATGGTCTAACTAGAGCGGGAATAGAACGAATAAACGACTCCATTCGTACTTATGTTTGGTGTTTGCTAGGTTCGCAAGCACAAGCAAGATCGAACATAACTGATCCTTCTACTGGCTTTGATGCACAAAAACAGTACTTGGCAAATTTAGAGGACGCCATTAATTCTGCAGTTGATTTGCCATCGAGTATTAAAAGGTACCAAAATGTTTTACAATTCGCAAGATCGAAAGTAGACTTTGCTGTTGGCACTGGTTTATACATGCTGCCTTCTGACCTCAGACTCCAGATAGGAACAATAATAAACTACAATAATGAAATCCTTGTGGCGGGCAAAGAACAGAAAGTTGGAAAAAACAACATAAATTCTGAGCCAGTAATATTACAAACAATAAACAAACAAGCGGGCCCTGCCCGTGTAGTCGACCCCCCAAGAATAAGTCAACCAATTCTCAAGGCCCAAAGCCCCAAGGTTGTTGAAGACTCTGTTCACGATGACAAAAAAATAATGACCATGAATATGAAAAGACAGCACTTGTTTTTGGATTAACTGGCCTAGGATTACTCCTTCTTTATCTTACTAAAAATTAACCCAACTATTAAGACAACTAATGTCCATAAGTGCTCGGCCATAAAGCCAACTACTTTGCTTGCAGTAGACAAAAGCCAGCTAACGACACTCCCTAATATGCCAGGTAAAGAGTCTATGGCCTTAGTGGCTAATTTTTTTAATAAACCCGCAAGATGATCAAGTTGTTTTTTTACCCATGATTTATCAGGCGGCGATGGAGGAGATGGCGGTGGAGGCACTGAACTTTGACCACCACCGCCTGTAATAGCCAACACCAGTGTACTTATTGCAAATCCTAAGGCAGTTATAACACTTGCTAATGTGACGCCTTGCTCTCTAAACAGTGTTCTTATTCGTTCTGCTAACGTTGTGTCTTCATATAAAATTCTTTGGATAGTTTCTCTTATTCTGCTCACTTGAGTTCGTAATTGTTCTCGGTTAGTAGACAACACTTCTAGTCTTGCTGATCTCTCTTGTTCAAGATCATGTAGTCTTCGGGTTATTCTTTCTTTAACATCATGTCCTAAGTTGGAGTCGTCAGCCTCAACTAGTTTTTCTTTTTCTCTTTTTATATGCTCATCTAGTTCACCCAGTTTTGCTAAATTGTTTGTTAATTCACCTCTGATGCTTCTCAAAGCATGATCAAGGGCCGTTATTTCTCTCATAGGTAGCGGCGGATCGTGCATAGTTTTTAATGCTGTTTCTTCTGAAAAACTGGTTTCTGCTTCTATTGCTTGCATTATTTCGTCTGCTGTTTGACTTAAATCTTTAAGTTCTGTGTTTTGCATTTGGTTATCTGTTGGGAGTTCTTGTAGTGTGTTTTGAAGTTTAGCAACTGCCTCCCCGCCTAATTTTGGTTTAGCAATGTCAAGGCGATTTTGATCGCGCACACTGAGTCTTTGTCTAATTGTACTCTTAGCTAAAAACTTTAATGGGTCTGGTTTAGTTGTAAGCTGAACAAGTTGCCCTTGGTCGTTTCTCACAAATAAATGGCCAGCTTTTACTTCAAAATCATTAGGGTCTATAAATTCGGGAGGTTCTTGGCCTAAACTTTTGTAAAATGCTCCGACCCTACTTTCTGTTAATTCACGCCGCAATGAGGGCAATGGATGTGTCAAAGGAGTCATTTCACTCATGTCGTCTCCAGGATCAAAAACATCATAATCTTCTTCATCTTCAATGCCTGCCATGTTTTTAAATAATTAACTTTTTATTTTGTTTTATAAAAAAAATGTCACAAGCATATGGCTCAATTCTTGACCCGCATAGAAGACTGAAAGAGCCCTTTGGCGTGAAGGGAAATAAACAGAATATTATTGTTCCAAATAATCCATCTACTATTGATTCAGATCAAATTCTTACTGTTAAATTTCCAGACCTTGGAGCAGATGAAGTGATTGTGCCGGGATCTGCACGTCTTACTTTTTAAATAGAACTCGAATCAGCAACAGACACAAGCAGGACAGTTGTACAGAATCTGGGACGGGCAATCGTTAAGAAAATTTCTATAAAACTTGAGGGGCAAGAAATATTTTCTTTACACAATGCAGACATATTTCTAATCTATTCTGATCTATGGCTAACCGAGAATGAAAGGGCCGATCTTGCGTTTCAAGGAATCGAAAATAACGAAGCACTAAAACACAGAATAGACGCCGATGATGCTAAAGCCGGTAACAAGTATGAAGCTGTAAGTTTTGCTTATGGAAATCGCTTTTCCATACCCTTAGATTTTGAGTTGTTAAAAGCGCATGCGCCATACTTTCAAGGAGCATTGAAAGACAGATTGTCATATGAACTAACTTTTAATGAATACAAACGTGTTATTAAATCTACAGACACTGAAGCAAAGTACAGCATTTTCGACATCTCGTTAGAGTTTGACATTGTTAGCAACCCTAACTTAGCAAGGCTGATTGAGCAACAATATCAGTCAAAATTAGCAATATATTACGAAAGAGTGATTCATCATACTAAATATCCTAAAAGCAGGGCAGACACTATATGGAACTTTAGTTTTAGTGCCACAGCAAGATCCCTTAAAGGTATTTTATTGCTGTGTGAAGATGAAGAACCATTCAAAAGACAAAGTGAAAAGTTTATTAATCCTAAAATAACGAAAGTACAATGTTCGATTGAGGGTAGTCCTAACCAAGTCTACGGTAGCGGGCTTAAACCTTATCAGCATTTTGATGAAATAAGAAAATTGTTTGGAGGCGGGAGGTGTAGAAATCCAACAGTAGACCTTGTGTCTAAAGATCTACACCTTCACAGTGTTAGACTTGATGATTATTTAACAACGAAATACGGTTTATGGATTGACCTAAGGTCGACAGAGGATAATCAGTTGCATGGGAGTGGGAGAACAGTTAAAGACGTAATAAACATTCAAATTGATAAAGAAAAAGATAGTGATAAACCACTTAATGTACATTTGTTTTTAATATATGATGCGCAGTTGAATATTCAAGATAACAGATTAAAAGATATCCAATACTAAATTATTTTTTTATTTTTAAAAAGCATGTCTGTTCAGGTTTATCCAAAAGTGCCCAAAGAAGAGATAGTAGGCAACTCTGTTGCTGTAGAAAGCCCTGACATAAAAACTTTCAGATTAACCAACATTACACAAATGCAACAAGAACTAGAGCAGGACCTTTCAAAATACAGCAAAACCAAACGAAGGTATTCTGCTGTCTTTAATGCTGTTACATATGTTAATACTGGAACATCGATCACTAGTGCTATATCATCAGGAACAAGTGTAGGTCTCTTAGCAACAGGCGTAGGTGCGCCGGCAGCTTTACCTCTAGGCGTTTTGTCTTTAACTGTTGGCGTGTTTTCATTAGCTGCAGGTGCTGTCAGCAAAAAAATAAAAGCTAAACTCCAAAAGCACACAGCTATGGTTCAACTAATAACAGCTAAACTTAGTTCCTTCAAACTGATAATAAATAAAGCACTAGTTGACTCAAACATCACGGATGAAGAATTTGAGTGTTTACAGGCTGATTTTGAGGACTACAAAAGACAAAAGTTTGATCTTCAAAGAAAGGCAAGGGTAACTTTTTCTCAACAACCAGACACAGATCAGATAAAAAAGGAATGTTTAAAAAAAGTAAACGAGACATTAAACTCTGTTCTAAACAGATCACATTAACAACGCCAAAGGGCGTTTATACTTTAGTTTATGAGTACAAGCACAAAAAGACCGTTGATATTGATTCTGATTAAGACGACTTTGGAGTCAATGTATTTTTTTTAATTTAAATAAACATGTTGAGTTAGAAAAGAAACTCAACATGGCTAAGATATATGAAGGCCCGGACGAATTATTTGAAGCAATGCTCGAGAAAGAACATTTATCAAAAGCTTTAAATGAAATTGATTTAGAAGTTATTGCTCCAAAAAGGTACAGGCAAGTGTTGCACATGCTATTTCTCAAGTTCCAGATAAACTAACAATAGACCCGCCAGTTAAAGTAAGGTTAACTGTTTTAATCGATTACACAACAATACATGATGAAAATCTAGAAGTCTGGGTCTCAACTAAACAGCAGACTATTCTTTCCTATAATGACTTAACACCTGGTTGGGCAGACCAGCTGCTTACACAGTTTGATGAAGCCTCTGAGGAAGCTAAAATGAGAGGCTCTGGTTGGTCAGAGGGTAAAGTCTTAGAGATCAAATTAAAACAGGCTAAGTATGAGCCGATTGTTGGCAAGGCTTACATTCCGCTGCCCCCAGCACTGGTTTCAAAAAGAGCAGTTCTAAACATAAAGAATTCAGACAACAAATGTTTTATGTGGTGTGTTCTTGCAAGGCTGCATCACGTCCGCAAAAACGCAGAGAGAGTGTCTAACTATTGTTCTTACATCAAAGAGCTTAACTTCGATAACATACTATTTCCTGTTAGCGTAGACAAAATTGATCAGTTTGAAGAACAGAACAAGCCAATAACTGTTAACGTATACACATGGTCTGAGGAAACAAATTTGGTGCCTATCAGAGTGTCTAAGAATAGTCCGTCGATTGGTGAACCAGACAAAAATCATGTGGACTTACTCCTGATGTCTTCACTGGCAGGGCTACCGCATTACACATTGATACGAACAATGAGTAGATTATTGGCGTATACTACAACAGATCATGGCAAACAAGAATTCTGCAGAAAATGTTTAACAAGAATTCCATCTGTTCAAGCCGCAAGCGAACATATAAAACATTGCATCAGCCCAGTTGACTGTAATACAGAACTAATTATGCCCAGAGAAGGCAGTAAAGTTTGTTTTAAGAACTGGAAAAACTGCAAAATACTCCATATGTTGTTTACGCAGACTTCGAGTCACTCATTGTTCCTTATGAAGGGCCAACCCCACAGAAACTTCCAAAAACAGCCTTAGTGAGTAATCATCAGATTTGTTCGTTTGCTTTCATCATTGTCAGGTCGGATGGCGCCCATTCAGAGCCAGAATTATATAGAGGACCTAATGCGGCTAGTAGATTTTTACAGCGCATGCAGCAAGTGCGTAATGCCTGTTCTAATAATCTGAATTTATCTGAAATCATGATGACGCCCGAAGACCAAGAACAGTATGACTCGGCCAGTTTTTGTTGGATTTGTGGTTTAGAGCTAACACCAGAAAACCCAACAGTAAGAGACCATGATCACATTAGTGGAAAGTTCAGAGGAGCAGCACACAGTAAATGTAATCTTCAACTAAAGTTTGAACCAAAGACATGGAAGCTGCCTATATTCTTTCATAACTTGCGAGGTTACGACTCTCATCTTATATTGCAAGAAGTAACCAGCGACTTTAGGGTAAAATGTATTGCACAGTCATCAGAAAAGTACATGTGTTTCACTTTAAATAACCTGTCTTTTTATGACTCTATGCAACACCTGATGGGATCATTAGAGTCACTGGCTATGTCCTTAAAGTCCTGCCCAATAACAAATCACTATTTTGACTCATCATTGGTTAGAAAGGGCGTTTACCCTTACGAGTACATGAACAGTTGGGAAAGGTTTGATGAAGACTCACTTCCTCCTAAAGGCGCTTTCTTTTCTAGTCTTAGAGGAAAGGACATCAGTGATTCTGATTACCAGCACGCACAAGAAGCATGGCAGAAGTTAGAGTGTAAAACAATGGGAGACTATCATGATTCATATTTGATGGCAGATGCATGTTTGTTGGCGGATATTTTTGAAAATTATAGAAAGACCTGCATGAAACATTACAGTTTAGATCCTGCGCATTATATTTCTGCGCCCGGGATGAGTTGGGATGCTTTCTTAAAATATACAGGTGTACAGATTGACCTGTTGTCTGACCTGCCAATGCTTCAGATGATTGAAAACGGATTGCGTGGAGGAATTAGTATGGCGTCGCACCATTACTGTAAAGCAAACAACAAATACTTGGATAACTATGATCCTGATAAGAAGTCTAACTATCTTATGTATTTAGATGCAAACAATCTGTATGGATGGGCAATGGCGCAATCACTTCCATTACGTAACTTTAAAATGTACACAGGTGATGGTGCGAATAATATTCAAAGGGCATTAAAGTGGTTGGGCAGTTTGTCGCCAGATCAACAGCATGGTTTTATTCTAGAAGTTGATTTAGAATATCCTCATGAACTCCATGACCTGCATAATGACTATCCATTAGCAGCAGAAAGCCTAAAGATGACAAAAACAGAACCGCCTAAACTTGTGCCTAATCTTCGAGGCAAAAAAAAAAATGTCTGTCATTACAGACTTCTACAATTTTATTTAAGGCATGGTTTAAAACTAACAGCTGTTCATCGTATACTTGCTTTTGACCAAGAACAGTTCATGAAACCATACATCATGAAGAACACTGATCTCAGAACTAAATCCACAGATGCATCAGAAAAAGACTTTTTTAAGTTGATGAACAACAGCTGTTTTGGAAAGACTATGGAGAATCCGCACAAGCGCAAAGATGTCAGATTGGTTACCAGAGAGAATGAAGCAATTAAGCTGACTTCAAAACCAAATTATCAGGACTTTAGAAGATTTCATGATCAGCTTTTTGGCATAATGATGAAGAAAAAGAAAGTCAAATTGGACAAACCTGTATTTATTGGCTTTACTGTTTTAGAATTATCAAAGCTTTTGATGTTAGAATTTCTTTATGACTACTTTAAACCCTTGTATCCAGAGTCCAGAGTACTTTACACAGATACAGACAGTTTTGTTATAGATATCCCTACTGAAGACGTCTATAAAGACATGGAAATAGAAGTAGCGAAAGAGAAAGAAGGATGGTACGATACATCTGATTATCCTAAAGATTCACCTTTGCATTCAACTGTTAATAAGAAGGTTTTAGGAAAGATGAAGGATGAATTATCTGGAGGGGTGATCAAGGAGTTTATTGGTTTAAGGTCAAAAATGTACAGTCTTTCAAGCCAAAAAAAAGTTGTCAAAAAAGCAAAGGGAATATCTCGCAGTGTTGTGCAATCAAGCATATCACATGACAACTACAAGGAAGCATTGTTCAATAAAAAGACTTTTCATCATGACAACGTAAAACTACGATCTAATCTACATGAGATCAACACAACTGTTGTAACAAAGAAGTCATTAGATAGAACAAACACTAAACGAGTATTTGTTAATCCAGAGTTTTCATATGCAATTGGGCACTGGAGAACCACATTAGCTCAAATATATCCCCATCCAATTTAACCAAAGTATTACTCGTTATTGCTAAATGTTCCCGGATTTTTTTTATCATTTCAAGACATGTCAAAAAACTATAATATGGGGTTTTGTCTTGCTGTTTTAGCATAAGATTATAATTCTTCTCAAATATTTGATTAATAATGGTAATATAATTAAATAAATCTTGCATTAATTTTGAGGCCTCTTTTTTTGCCATTCTTACTTCCTTCTGTGCTTCAATACGTAAGGATTCTTCGTTCTGAGCTTCCATTTTAACTCAAATATATTTACGTAAATCAGTTAAAGCGGAACTGTGTCTGGGGGGATTATCTGCAGTTCTTCCTTCACAAAAGATCTTTGAGGGGCTGGTCGTTTTGTTGTGCCAGTTTCTCGTAAATAATACACAGGCGGATTCATTTTTACAATTCTTTTTATTTCATATGGATCAACACTCCAAACTGGATCTGTTGCCCTGATGCGAGTGTCCCCTTCTGCTTCTCCCGGTAAATAAAGGTACCTTACTTTCAAACCAAATGGCAATAGTTTGCTGGATGAACTGGAGTCTCCTTCAACAAAATTTATTGTTTGTTTTCTGATTGCTTGTACTGGTTTTAGACCTGTTAATTTAAATTCTTCATTATTCATTGTGCGCGAAACTGAGGGCAGTCTTCTAACCCATTCTGTGTTGCGAGAATTGTCAATCAGCTCTCTGTGATACTGGTAGGAGAAAAGTCTTTCAGATAACTGTTTGTTAAAGTTTTCAACCAAAGCCTGTGATCTGTGAACTCCTGGAATGCCTCTTTTAATGGTAACTCTATGTTTTAACAATAATTGATTCACTTGGCCCTTAAATTCTTTTCCATCATCAACTTGAATCATGCGAGGATAAGTTAAAGGGCCTCGTTGATATATCAGTTGTATAGCGACAGCAACAGCAGAAGCACTCTTTTGTGTTAATGGTTCCGCATCTTTGTATCTTGAAGCTATGTCAATGACTGTAAGTGCATACTTAAATCTTTTTCTTCTAGTAATATCATGGGGTAAATATAGAAGGTCCATTTGATGGGTGTCGTTTGGCGTTGTATTTACAAAGTGCGGTCTCTGTAGTTTTTTAGGCGCTGGTAGATAAATTTGCCAAATCGCTTGTTTAGATAACCATTCCTTTGCTGTTTGTTCACTGACACCCGCTGCTTGGCTTAACTTTTTAATTGCAGTGATTCCCTTCCAATATCCTTTTGGCGAATAATAGATCTTGTTCATTTTTTATTCAGCCAATATTATGTGCAACAAAATACACAACGGTCATACCAAAGGCAATAAACAATATTTCTTGCATCTTTTGTTTTTTTGATGGTTGATAAAAGTCACTGAATTTTGGTGGGGGCAATGTCTCGATTGGTTTGCCTGTTACTAGATAATATTCTTTTATTGCCTGATCAACATCTTTAAATGTGTAAGCTGCATGTCCCTGTTCTTTAAGTTTGTCATTAATAAAATCTAACTGCTTAATTCTCTGCTTTTCATAGTAATCTTGTGCTGCAGCTAGTTGCTCCATAGCTTTGTTATGTCTTTTTCTCTCGCCGTCATCCCGTAGTTTACTAAATGCGTAATTACTTCCGCTAAAAGCAAGCGCATTAACCACTGCGCCACCTATCATCATCACGAGTGAAGCCATTTTTATAAATGTATTTTTTCAATTTTACATATTGATACTGTCTGGAATTATTCCTTGCTTAACTAGAAAATCTTTCGTAGCAAATGAAGCTGTAATAATAGCAATCAGTTTTGCTGAGTCTTCAAAGTCTAGTTTGCCAAGATCTGCTGGTTTTATTTTTAACAAGTTTTTACCAAGCATCGTGTATCCTACACTTAGGCCTCCAATAACAGGAGAATGGTATACAAGGTTGGTAACAGTTTTTTCGGTGCTCATTTTTAAAAAATAAAATAATTATAATTAATAAAAAACATGAACAGCGACGATCTACTAAACCTTCCTGAACTTATGATTACAAATGATCAAGTTGATGACCAAGCTATTATGCCCAAAAAGGAAAGGCTGTATTCTTTGGCAGCATGTGGAAAAACAAAACAGTACCTTGGAAATGAATTCAGCATAGAACAGATACAACAGATGTCGCCACAAGACATTGTAAAGTATCACAACAGGTATGAAGCGCAATTAGGGTCAAGAATGGTAAAAAGCGTTGGGCAAACAGTTCTTAGTTTGTACACTAAACTAGTTAGTAGATTTGCTCCCACTGATTCTGAACAAGATTTTATGTATGATTTTACGCAGGATCCAGTTTTAACAAAGTCATTAGAGTCTCTAGGATGTGATCTATATTACAGATTTGGAACATTGTTATCGCCAGTGATCATGGGATTAATTACTTTTAATCATATAGATTTTATTTCCCTTAAAAATGACCGAGCCAGAAAAACAGCAGAATCAGAATCAGAAAATACTGATGGAGCAAGTGACCAGTAAAAAGCTTCCTCATCCTGGGCGTGTTGCAGCAGGAAAAAAATTAGCAGAGTGGAACAAACAAAGAAAATTAATGTTCCGAGCACAGAATGTAACTCATAATGAAAACATAACACCGCCAACGCCAACAGTGTTGCCACAGCCAGTTGTTTCAATGCCAGCTGTAAATACACAAGAACAAGTTGATTCAAGACCTACAACAACAGGGTTGCCTACAACACCAAAGTCGTCATGGAATATTGAATTTAAAACAGTTTTCATTTTTGGCGTCATTGCTGCTGGGGGTGGTTATTACGTTTATAAAATATATAAACAACGCCAGCAAAAACCAAAGCAGTCCAAAAAATCTCAGCCACTAAATACAGAAGCCGAACAAAAAAGCATGCCAGAACCACCAACAACAAAAGATCATTTTGATCCATTTTCAGATGCAATAATATTTCAAGAACTTAATAAATAATTATAAATTGACTTGAATAAGAACTTGGTTGTACTTAGAGGATGACTTAAGTAAAAACTTAAAGTAACTTAAGTTAAGAACTTGAGGTAACTTGATTAAAAACTTAAGGTAACTTGATTAAGAACTAGATTAAGAACTTGGGGTAACTTGATTAAGAACTTGGGGTGACTTAATTAAGGACTTGGGGTAACTTAATTAAGGACTTGGGGTGACTTAATTAAGAACTTAATTAAGGACTTGGGGTGACTTAATTAAGGACTTGGGGTGACTTAATTAAGGACTTGGGGTGAAAAGTGGAACTGGTAGGACCACTTGTCATTTGATATGTCAGCCACTTGCTTTGTGACTGAACAGGATGTGCCTGGGCGCTGAGCAGTGATTCGTTGTCGGGCTGGCCTGCAACTACTAGTTAAGCGCGATGAAGAACAGAGAAAGAGGCAGCTCACGCTATAGCAAAGAACGTGTTGGCGCACGCCCGCTGTGCGGACAGACCTATTGGATTAATAAACTAAGAAAGATGACAGAACTCTTTGAAAAATATCCGGAACTCTCAAATCTGACAATTTCTATTACACAAGCCATCGCGTTGACGCCAAAGATACATGCTGCTCTAAAAACCCACGCCGGTGTGGCAGCTGACTGGATGTGAAGAAGGTATGTACATTGTTTGGTTGTTAGCATTGTCAACTAACTGACTGTGTGCTGTGTTCTGTGTAAACAAAGGCCTCTTGTCTGTGTTAAGTCGTAAACCCCACACACCAACAAACCGACACGCACACTGAAAACGGCGAAGTGGTGGCTTCCCATTCGAGAATGTTCAAGAACATTTGCTGATGCAATAATGTTGCAAGTTGACCTGGCCAAAGCGCGCCGCGAGCCCGGTGAGAGAAGAAACGCAGTAGGCGCGCGAGGCGTGTTTTATTGATTTTTTGGTCAGAACATAGGGAGACACACAGTTTGTAAACAGGACGCTCGGCCTGCTGACTTACTGCGTCGTTATAATTGTGTTGTCTTGGTCTTGCAAAAAAGCTGACAGTCAACCGACTGGTAGTACAGACTGTTTGGGGGAACGCAGACACTATTTATTATAGATGACTGTTCGGCCGAAACTGGCTTTCAGTGGAAGACATGCTGGGATAAGTGTGTGGATTTTATGTCAAAAATATAACTCAGTTTTAAAAGACTTTAGAGAACAGTTAAAGACTGTAGTTTTATTTCATATGAAAGACAGAGACGCATTTGATGAATGTATGCGTGAAAATGATGTTATTGAAAACGATCAAGAAAAACAAAGGATTAAACAAAAACTGAAATCTGAAAAGTTTTGTAAATTAGTATTAAAAACAGACAATCCTACACAGTATACATGCTTGTAACATTTTTTTTAAGACTTACTTAGCAGAGAACGAGAAAACCTTCGTTCTAGGGCAACCGCCCGAACCTGGTTGAGGGCGGTTGAGCTAGAACGAAGGTTTTCTCGTTCTCTTGCTCTGGTGCGATGGGGCCGTGCATTGTCGTCTTGAAAGACTGCCTGAGGTCCAAGCTGTTGAAGGGCTGGCAGCACCAGGGGTTGCAAAATCTCTGTTTGGTAGCGAACACCATTCAAGTTCCTGCCACATTGTAGAGAACCGCTCTGTAGCGTGTGCTTATGCCGCCCCAAATCATAACGGATCCCCCACCATAGCGGTTCCTTTCCAGGACAGCTTCTTCTGCAAAACGCTCCCCACGGCGTCTCCAGACCCTGTTCCGTCTATCGGTGGGATCCAGGCAGAACCGCGACTCGTCTGTAAACATCACGTTAGCCCACTGTTCATGTGTCCATCTCACGTGCTGCGTGCACCATACTCGGCGTGCTGCTCTGTGGGCATCAGTCAAACGAGGTCTTATGGCTGGTCGTCGAGCACGGAGGTTAGCGGCGTGAAGGCGGTTTCGTATGGTCTGATCACTGACAACAGTGTTGGTGGCATCTCTAAGGCGACGTCTGATGTTGTTTGCACTTGCTGTTCTTTCTTGTGTGGCCTGCCTTTCAATGTATCGGTCCTCTCGTGGTGTTGTTATTCTGGGTCGACCAGAGCGTGGTCGTTCTTGCACTCTTCCTGTGTCTTGAAAGCGTTGTCTGAGTCTGATAACAACAGAGTGTGATACCCAAAGTCTCCATGCCACTTCCCGGACTGCAGCTCCTTCTTGGAGCCATCCTATTGCTCTTCCTCGATCCAGCTCGTTCAGTCTTCGACGTGGAGGCATGCTGTTGCATTGCATTTTTCGCCAGTACAGTGGCTTTTAAAGACATTTGGTTGAGCATACTTTATGACCTACAGCCTGATTTAGCTCGTGCTTCACATGATTTTGATTCAGCACATGCTCCTCGGATCCCAAACACATCAGAAATTCACCCCAGTTTGTTCCAAAAATGACAAGTCGCGACACGTGTTTTTCAAGGCGCTTGAAAATTTGTGCCACAAAATTGCAGTTGCTGCATTCACTATCAATTTGTGCGTGTGGTTCAATTTGTTTGGACCACAAGGGCGGTACAATTGAATTTTTGTGAATTTTAAAAAGTTTTTATGCATTCTCAATGTTGGTCCTTAACTTTTTTTGAACAGTATATATGTGTTGATATGCAGTTCTGTGCGATGTTTTCCTTTATATATCTGGATACCTTTCCTTTGTTTAAGGGCTGGACGAAACAAAAAAGCCTTTGATTTTGAGCTTATTCCTTTCCTTCAATAAACATTTTGCTCGTTCGTTCGTTTGTTCGTTCGTTCTCTCACTCTGAACCCCTCTCCCTTTAAATTGTGGTGTGTGTCCACAATACGGATCCAGATTTAAGGTGGGAAGTAGGCTACTCGCAGCAAGGTTGTTGAAAAACTACTGAACCAGCGACAGCAACGCTTGAATGTGGATCGGAAATGAACGCATTAAAAATGTGGATCTGTGCTGTGGATCGGTAGAGTGGATCTGTGGTGTGGATTTGTGATGTGGATCTGTGGTGTGGATCTGTGGTGTGGATTTATGGTGTGGATCTGTGGTGTGGATCTATGGTGTGGATCTGTGGTATGGATCTGTGAGGTGGGTCTGTGGTGTGGATTTATGGTGTGGATCTGTGGTGTGGGTCTGTGGTGTGGATTTATGGTGTGAATCTGTAGTGTGGATCTGTGGTATGGATCTGTGGTGTGGATTTATGGTGTGGATCTGAAGTGTGGATCTGTAGTGTGGATTTATGGTGTGGATCTGTGGTGTGGATCTGTGGTATGGATCTGTGGTGTGGATTTATGGTGTGGATCTGAAGTGTGGATCTGTGGTGTGGATCTGTGGTGTGGGTCGTGGTGTGGATCTGTGGTGTGGATCTGTAGTGTGGATCTGTGGTGTGGATCTGAAGTGTGGATCTGTAGTGTGGATCTGTAGTGTGGATCTGTGGTGTGGATCTGTGGTGTGGATCTGTAGCGTGGATCATTGGTGTGGATCCGGATCAAAGGGTTCATCCAGGATCCGTTGAACCATGGCAGCGGTCTGGGCTCTCCCTAGTGCTCTTTTAGTTGTGCATGTACCAGTGGGTCAGGCCACTCATTATGCTTACACCTCAGATAGTCTTTATCGTCTCCATGGCGTGTTGAGTGCCTGTGTAATTGTACATGTACCAGTGGGTCAGGCGACTCATTATGCTTACACCTCAGATAATCTTTATCGTTCTCCATGACGTGTTGAGTGCCCGTGTAATTGTACATGTACCAATGGACCAGGCAAACCATTATGCTTAGTCTGCATGGGTCCAGATGTAATGTCTAAAGTCTGTGTGGAACTTGCAATGTCAGGGACAGTGCGTGTGTGTGTGTGTGTGTGTGTGTGTGTGTGTGTGTGTGTGTGTGTGTGTGTATGAGTGAGTGTGCATATGTGTGTGTGCTTGTGAGAGAGAGAGAGAGAGAGAGAGAGAGAGAGAGAGAGAGAGAGAGAGGAGAGAGAGAGAGAGAGAGATTGTACACTTCTGTCAGTGACAGTATCTATCACAGCACTGTGTGTGTTGATCAGAAATCCTACTGTTGTGTCAGTGACAGTATTGATCACAGCACTGTGTGTGTTGATAAGAAATCCTACTGTTGTGCCAGTGACAGTATTGATCACAGCACTGTGTGTGTTGATCAGAAATCCTACTGTTGTGTCAGTGACAGTATTGATCACAGCACTGTGTGTGTTGATCAGAAATCCTACTGGCCTCGAGGCAAAGTGCTGGGGGGTTCCTCCAGTATCAATGGCATGGTGTACGTCCGGGGCAGTCGCCACGACTACGACAACTGGGCCAGCATGGGAGCGAAAGGCTGGAGCTACAAGGAAGTGTTGCCCTACTTTCTGAAGTCAGAGGACATGCGCATCCCCGAACTCCAGAACTCAGGTTTGTTGTTTCAGAGAGTTGTGATTAATAGTTAAGATCGGAATTGTCATTGGCTAAAGGAAACATGTCAGATGCTAGTCTTGTGGAATTTTGTCTTTTTTGTTTTGTTTTTTGGTATAGTCCTTATTTTTGTCTGTACCGAAATTTACAGACAACGCATTTTTGTATGATGCTTTTCTGGCATTTGACAGTTTGCATATTTTTCACGAGCTGTTGCAGTGTGGCCTGAGAGAGTGTTTTCTTCATCCATGTTTAATTTTGTGAATCATTTTCCGTTTGGTCTTGGTTTAAGATGAGAACACGGTTGAAACTGTTTTAGCGCATGTGTTTGCTTCTATAAAAAGAAAAAACGTAAGAAAAACAAAACAAAATATAGTCATATGCACACCTCTGTTGTGCAAGAACTTTTCACTTCATTCATTGTTCTTTATGCTGCGTTTAGTCTGCGGCCAGCTGAACGGGACTTACATGGCAGTTCACAGCTCTCTTAAAGGCAAGGGCATACAAGCGTGTAGACAGCAGCAATGTCAGTTTTCTCTTCATAGATGGATAGAACAGTGTGGATTCATAACTTGAAGGCGACACTGACGGTAACAGGGTCGATGAACGGTTTCTGACACACACATGCACGCATACACAAAGACATCTCTCACTCTGACAGTCATGCATTCTCACCTCACATCTAGGAAAACATAAACTACGAGGCACGTGCATGGCTGAGCGTATATGTAAAACAATCGTTCAAAATCAAGTTCAGCGTACTTACGTGGCACTTGCCAATATATTCGCTCTGAACACGGTTTTTCACCCAAATGGAGGGGTGAGAAATGGCCTTACCAGCTCAGCAGTTTTGTCAGTTTTTTCACCCTGATGAGACATCGTGCTGGAGGTAAAAATCGCGTCGTTACATCGATGGCCATTTTCTCTTTCAATGTCGCCTATGGTCTTGGCCTTGATGTTGAACTTGTATGTGAATATTTTCCACCTGGAATTTTTGTATCATCGGCTTTGTTGTACAACCATCGTCAATATTAATGGCACTGATTTTTTTTCCATATTTTCTTTTTGTATTGTGTGACTGGAGCATTACTTATTAAAAATATGTCCCCTACAAGAAGTATATCCGTAGCAACAAATAAGTTTATTTATGATTTCAAATTTGCAGCTTTCGAGAAATGCATCATTTACAACAGAAAGGCATCATTATAGCTTTGAATAACTAGTAATTTACCAATTTTACGGTGCCAGAGTACCACCAGACAGGAGGCCCCCTGAAAGTGGAGGTACCACGAGCTGACGAGCTGTCAGAACAGCTATGGAAAGCGGGACAGGAGCTAGGGTATCCCCTGGTGGATCCCAATGGAGCATCCATGACAGGTAGGGTTACTGTCACTGAGTCCTGTTCTGTTCATACATCACTCTCACTTTGTCCCATGGGGTTCATATTCCACTGCTATTTTGCCCCATGGGGTTCATATTCCACTGCTATTTTGTCCCATGGGGTTCATATTCCACTGCTATTTTGTCCCATGGGGTTCATATTCCACTGCTATTTTGTCCCATGGGGTTCATATTCCACTGCTATTTTGTCCCATTATGTTCATGTTTCGCTGTCACTTTGTCCCCTTTGTTCTATGTATCTACCGTCATTTTGTCCGTTTTTGTTCATGTATCATTGTCACTTTGTCCATTCTGTTCATGTATCACTGTCACTTTGTCCCATTTCGTTCATGTATCACTGTCACTTTGTCCCATTCTGTCCACGTTCACTGTCACTTTGTTCCATTCTGTTCATGTATCATTGTCACTTTGTCCCATTCTGTTCATGTATCACTGTCACTTTGTTCCATTCTGTTCATGTATGACTGTCACTTTGTCTCATTCTGTTCATGTATTACTGTCACTTTGTCTCATTCTGTTCATGTATTACTGTCACTTTGTCCCATTCTGTTCATGTATCACTGTCACTTTGTCCCATTCTGTTCATGTATCACTGTCACTTTGTCCCATTCTGTCCACGTTCACTGTCACTTTGTTCCATTCTGTTCATGTATCATTGTCACTTTGTCCCATTCTGTTCATGTATCACTGTCACTTTGTTCCATTCTGTTCATGTATCACTGTCACTTTGTCCCATTCTGTCCACGTATCACTGTCACTTTGTCCCATTCTGTTCATGTATGACTGTCACTTTGTCCCATTCTGTTCATGTATTACTGTCACTTTGTCCCATTCTCTTAATGTATTACTGTCACTTTGTCTCATTCTGTTCATGTATCACTGTTACTTTCTCATTCTGTTCATGTATCACTGTTACTTTGTCCCATTCTGTTCATGTATCACTGTTACTTTGTCCCATTCTGTTCATGTATTACTGTCAGTTTGTCCCATTCTGTTCATGTATTACTGTCACTTTGTCCCATTCTGTTCGTGTATTACAGTCACACTTTGTCCATTCCGTCCATGTATTACAGTCACTGTTCGATTCAGTTCATACTGTCACTTTGTCCCATTCGTTCCATGTATTACAGTCACTTTCCATTCAGTGCATACTGTACTGTCATCATTTTGTCCACCAATGTCTCTAGTCCTCCATGTTTACTGTCATTTCCCCATTGTCATGCATGACTGTTCCATGTGTTACTCACTTTCTTTTGTCCATGCCAGACTGTCTCTGTCTCTCCATGTGTTACTGTCACTGTTGCCCTCATTGTCCATGTCAGACTGTCCTGTCTCCATGTGTTACTGTCACGTTTGCCTCATTATCCATGTCAGACTGTCTCTGTCTCTCCATGTGTTACCGTCACGTTGCCCTCATCTATCCATGTCAGACTGTCTCTGTCTCTCCATGTGTTACTGTCACGTTGCCCTCATCTATCCATGTCAGACTGTCTCTGTCTCTCCATGTGTTACCGTCACGTTGCCCTCATCTATCCATGTCAGACTGTCTCTGTCTCTCCATGTGTTACTGTCACGTTGCCCTCATCTATCCATGTCAGACTGTCTCTGTCTCTCCATGTGTTACCGTCACGTTGCCCTCATCTATCCATGTCAGACTGTCTCTTCTCTCCATGTGTTACTGTCACGTTTCCTATCTATCCATGTCAACTGTCTCTGCTCTCCATGTGTTACCGTCACGTTGCCTCATCTATCCATGTCAGTACTGTCTCTGTCTCTCCATGTGTTACTGTCACGTTTGCCCTCATCTATCCATGTCAGACTGTCTCTGTCTCTCCATGTGTTACCGTCACGTTGCCCTCATCTATCCATGTCAGACTGTCTCTGTCTCTCCATGTGTTACTGTTCACTTTGCCCTCATTTCGTTCCATGTCACAGACTGTCTCTGTCTCTCCATGTGTTACCGTCACGTTGCCCTCATCTATCCATGTCAGACTGTCCTCTGTCTCTCCATTGTGTTACTGTCCACGTTGCCCTCATCTATCCATGTCAGACTGTCTCTGTCTCTCCATGTGTTACCGTCACGTTGCCCTCATCTATCCATGTCAGACTGTCCTCTGTCTCTCTCATGTGTTACCGTCACGTTGCCCTCATCTATCCATGTCAGACTGTCTCTGTCTCTCCATGTGTTACCGTCACGTTGCCCTCATCTATCCATGTCAGACTGTCTCTGTCTCTCCATGTGTTACTGTCACGTTGCCCTCATCTATCCATGTCAGACTGTCTCTGTCTCTCCATGTGTTACCGTCACGTTGCCCTCATCTATCCATGTCAGACTGTCTCTGTCTCTCCATGTGTTACCGTCACGTTGCCCTCATCTATCCATGTCAGACTGTCTCTGTCTCTCCATGTGTTACCGTCACGTTGCCCTCATCTATCCATGTCAGACTGTCTCTGTCTCTCCATGTGTTACCGTCACGTTGCCCTCATCTATCCATGTCCAGACTGTCTCTGTCTCTCCATGTGTTACCGTCACGTTGCCCTCATCTATCCATGTCCAGACTGTCTCTGTCTCTCCATGTGTTACCGTCACGTTGCCCTCATCTATCCATGTCAGACTGTCTCTGTCTCTCCATGTGTTACCGTCACGTTGCCCTCATCTATCCATGCCAGACTGTCTCTGTCTCTCCATGTGTTACCGTCACGTTGCCCTCATCTATCCATGTCAGACTGTCCTCTCGTCTCTCCATGTGTTACCGTCACGTTGCCCTCATCTATCCATGTCAGACTGTCTCTGTCTCTCCATGTGTTACGTCACGTTGCCCTCATCTATCCATGTCAGACTGTCTCTGTCTCTCCATGTGTTACCGTCACGTTGCCCTCATCTATCCATGTCAGACTGTCTCTGTCTCTCCATGTGTTACCGTCACGTTGCCCTCATCTATCCATGTCAGACTGTCTCTGTCTCTCCATGTGTTACCGTCACGTTGCCCTCATCTATCCATGTCAGACTGTCTCTGTCTCTCCATGTGTTACCGTCACGTTGCCCTCATCTATCCATGCCAGACTGTCTCTGTCTCTCCATGTGTTACCGTCACGTTGCCCTCATCTATCCATGCAGACTGTTCTGTCTCTCCATGTGTTACCGTCACGTTGCCCTCATCTATCCATGTCAGACTGTCTCTGTCTCTCCATGTGTTACCGTCACGTTGCCCTCATCTATCCATGCCAGACTGTCTCTGTCTCTCCATGTGTTACCGTCACGTTGCCCTCATCTATCCATGTCAGACTGTCTCTGTCTCTCCATGTGTTACCGTCACGTTGCCCTCATCTATCCATGCCAGACTGTCTCTGTCTCTCCATGTGTTACCGTCACGTTGCCCTCATCTATCCATGCCAGACTGTCTCTGTCTCTCCATGTGTTACCGTCACGTTGCCCTCATCTATCCATGCCAGACTGTCTCTGTCTCTCCATGTGTTACCGTCACGTTGCCCTCATCTATCCATGTCAGACTGTCTCTGTCTCTCCATGTGTTACCGTCACGTTGCCCTCATCTATCCATGTCAGACTGTCTCTGTCTCTCCATGTGTTACCGTCACGTTGCCCTCATCTATCCATGTCAGACTGTCTCTGTCTCTCCATGTGTTACCGTCACGTTGCCCTCATCTATCCATGCCAGACTGTCTCTGTCTCTCCATGTGTTACCGTCACGTTGCCCTCATCTATCCATGCCAGACTGTCTCTGTCTCTCCATGTGTTACCGTCACGTTGCCCTCATCTATCCATGCCAGACTGTCTCTGTCTCTCCATGTGTTACCGTCACGTTGCCCTCATCTATCCATGCCAGACTGTCTCTGTCTCTCCATGTGTTACCGTCACGTTGCCCTCATCTATCCATGTCAGACTGTCTCTGTCTCTCCATGTGTCACCGTCACGTTGCCCTCATCTATCCATGCCAGACTGTCTCTGTCTCTCCATGTGTTACCGTCACGTTGCCCTCATCTATCCATGCCAGACTGTCTCTGTCTCTCCATGTGTTACCGTCACGTTGCCCTCATCTATCCATGCCAGACTGTCTCTGTCTCTCCATGTGTTACCGTCACGTTGCCCTCATCTATCCATGCCAGACTGTCTCTCCATGTGTTACCGTCACGTTGCCCTCATCTATCCATGCCAGACTGTCTCTCCATGTGTTACCGTCACGTTGCCCTCATCTATCCATGTCAGACTGTCTCTGTCTCTCCATGTGTTACCGTCACGTTGCCCTCATCTATCCATGTCAGACTGTCTCTGTCTCTCCATGTGTTACCGTCACGTTGCCCTCATCTATCCATGCCAGACTGTCTCTGTCTCTCCATGTGTTACCGTCACGTTGCCCTCATCTATCCATGCCAGACTGTCTCTCCATGTGTTACCGTCACGTTGCCCTCATCTATCCATGCAAGACTGTCTCTCCATGTGTTACCGTCACGTTGCCCTCATCTATCCATGCCAGACTGTCTCTGTCTCTCCATGTGTTACCGTCACGTTGCCCTCATCTATCCATGTCAGACTGTCTCTGTCTCTCCATGTGTTACCGTCACGTTGCCCTCATCTATCCATGTCAGACTGTCTCTGTCTCTCCATGTGTTACCGTCACGTTGCCCTCATCTATCCATGTCAGACTGTCTCTGTCTCTCCATGTGTTACCGTCACGTTGCCCTCATCTATCCATGTCAGACTGTCTCTGTCTCTCCATGTGTTACCGTCACGTTGCCCTCATCTATCCATGTCAGACTGTCTCTCCATGTGTTACCGTCACGTTGCCCTCATCTATCCATGCCAGACTGTCTCTCCATGTGTTACCGTCACGTTGCCCTCATCTATCCATGCCAGACTGTCTCTGTCTCTCCATGTGTTACCGTCACGTTGCCCTCATCTATCCATGCCAGACTGTCTCTGTCTCTCCATGTGTTACCGTCACGTTGCCCTCATCTATCCATGCCAGACTGTCTCTGTCTCTCCATGTGTTACCGTCACGTTGCCCTCATCTATCCATGTCAGACTGTCTCTGTCTCTCCATGTGTTACCGTCACGTTGCCCTCATCTATCCATGCCAGACTGTCTCTCCATGTGTTACCGTCACGTTGCCCTCATCTATCCATGCCAGACTGTCTCTGTCTCTCCATGTGTTACCGTCACGTTGCCCTCATCTATCCATGTCAGACTGTCTCTCCATGTGTTACCGTCACGTTGCCCTCATCTATCCATGCCAGACTGTCTCTCCATGTGTTACCGTCACGTTGCCCTCATCTATCCATGTCAGACTGTCTCTGTCTCTCCATGCCTTACTGTCACTTTCATTCTGTCCCAGTGTCTCAGAGACTTTGTTCTACTCTGTCACTGTATTACAATCGCACTGTCCCACTCTGTCTGCAAATCACTTACACCTTGTCCCATTCTGCCTACCCATGTATCAGTTGTCTGTTTGAGCCATTTTACATATACGTATGACTGTCACATTGTCCAAATCTGCCCATGAATCACTAACGCTTTGTCCCATTGCATTCATGTATTACGGTCTCTTTGTACCACTCTGTCCGTGTTGCTGTCACTATTCTGTGCACGTGTTATGGTCACTTTGTCCCATTCTGTCCATGCATTATTGTTATCTTTGTCCCATTCTATGTGTAACCGTCACGTTGTCCTATTCGGTCCATTTACCACCGTCACTTTGTCCCGTACTGTCCCTGTGCCGGTCTTTATCGTGAGCTCAGCTTAACAATTCAATATCATGAGCTCAACTTGATAATTCAATGGATATAAAAAAAAAGGGTAGAGAAAACACTTGAACCCACTTGGGAGGAGAAAAGCTGAGTACTTCGGTTCGTAGAACCTTCAAAGCAACTCATCTTCCCCAATCCCCCTTCCCCTCACTATTTAGATTCTTTCTCACCTCTTTTTCCAACTACCACCACCACCCCCTTTTTCTGGAGTGACAGTGAGTGAACACAATTCAACAACCACAGAAGCTGCACCCGCCCTCTTCAGTTGCTTTGAAGGTTCTACGAACCGAAGTACTCAGCTTTTCTCCTCCCAAGTGGGTTCAAGTGTTTTCTCTACCCTTTTTTTATATCCTTTGTGAAAGAACCCAGGCAGTCAAAACTTTTTATATCTTGATAATTCAATATCATGAGCTCAACTTAATAATTACACATCATGAGCTCAACTTAATAATTACACATCATGAGCTCATCTGAATAATTCAATATCATGAGCTGAACTGAATA
>CM065739.1:57381611-57411611 GCA_033310375.1 Conus canariensis
ATTATTACATGTTCCATATCTCTGTTTCTCCTCTGCAGATCTGTTCCTGATCTCTCTGTCTCTGCAGATCATTATATGTTCCATACACCTGTGTCTCCTCTGCAGATCTGTTCCTGATCTCTGTGTCTCTGCAGATCATCATCTGTTCCTGATCTCTGTGTCTCTGCAGATCATCATCTGTTCCTGATCTCTGCAGATCATCATCTTTTCCTGATCTCTGTGTCTCTGCGGATCATCGTCATCTGTTCCTGACCTATGTGTCTCTGCAAATCATCATCTGTTCCTGATCTCTGTGTGTCTGCAGATCATTATCTGTTGCTGATTTCTCTGTCTCTGCAGATCATAATCTGTTGCTGATCTCTGCCTCTGCAGATCATCATCTCTTCCTGATCTCTCTGTCTCTGCAGATCATGATTTGTTGCTGATCTCTATGTCTTTGCAGATCATCATCTGTTCCTGATCTCTCTGTCTCTGCCGATCGCAGTGTATGCATAACCACCTGTGCGTAATTTTTCATGCAATGCAAATGGCCGTTATACACACATTACTTGTACCCTGTTCTCTGTTTCTGCACCTTACAGTGGGAGGGGGCGGGGTGGGGGGGGGGGGGGGGGGGAGGGAGGCAACTTCTCAGTGTCTGATCTCTGTATCTCTGCAGATCCCAGTCCATGCCGATCTCCCTGTGGGGGACAACCTTCAGGATCACCTGTTGGTGCACTACAGTTTCCGTATCAACTCCTCCATGGGCATCACTCCGGAGAAGCTGACTAGCTGGAGGGAATATATTAAATATATCTTGTTTGGAGAAGGTAACCACTACACCTATGTACCTGAGATGGCGGTGATGTGAGAGGTGGATTGTGGGTTGCTCTGCTTCATGTGAAAGTTGACTTTTGAGTTCATGTATGTTGACTGACCTTCATATTAACGGTGGTGATATGAGGGCTGGATTTTGTGTTGGTTTAGTCGCTGTTTTTTTTTTTTTCGTGTGTGTGTGTGTTGTGTGTGTGTGTGTGTGTGTGTGTGTGTGTGTGTGTTTTACTTTTAAAAATTGTGATTAATTGTGTTAATTGACCTATATGTCAGTGGCGATGTGAGCGACGAGTTTTATGTCGCTGTGTCTCATGTTGCTTTTGTCGTGTTTATTGTTATATTTACTATGTCAGTTTTGTGTTTATTGTTATTTTTACTATGTCGCTATTGTCGTGTTTATTGTTATATTTACTATGTCGCTATTGTCGTGTTTATTGTTATATTTACTATGTCGCTATTATCGTGTTTATTGTTGTTTACTATGTCGCTATTGTGTTTATTGTTATATTTACTATGTCGCTATTGTCGTGTTTATTGTTATTTACTATGTCGCTATTGTGTTTATTGTTATATTTACTATGTCGCTATTGTCGTGTTTATTGTTATATTTACTATGTGGCTATTGTCGTGTTTATTGTTATTTAGTATGTCGCTATTGTCGTGTTTGTTGTTATGTACTATGTCGCTGTTGTCCTGTTTATTGTTATTTACAATGTTTTTTTTTTTTTTAATGCTGATCGATGAGAATGAGGATGATGAAGATGATGCTACGGATTTCCATTCTGGTCTGAGACTGCGTGACAGGGCTGTAGTCTACGCTTCCTTTCATAATGTATCCCGGCGTCAACCAGGCCCGAGAGATACACCTGCAGTGTTGGTCAGGAAATTTGAGCAACACTCTCAGAGACGCATCCATTAAGTGGATGAAACTCGACTGTGTGGTCCCAGTCTTCCCAACTGAGCCCGTAGCAAACTCAACTCTGGTAGGAGCCGGTCGGAGCAGAAAAATCCCACATGACTCTGATGGGAATCGAACCCACGACCTCCCGGCCGGGAGTCCGCGACGCTAACCACTTCGCCACGGCGGCTGGGTGTTATATTACAATGATTTAATTATGACCTTGATCGTGACACCAGTGCATGATGTGAGGGGTGGAATGTGTGCACAATTTATTTGCTTGTTATTGCATATTATTGTCATCACTGTTGTTCATTTTCTGATCCAGATGCAGATGTTTCATGTTTCATTGTTGCAGTTCGCTGTTCACTGATGTTTCTGTCGTTGAGATTGGCATCTAAAAAGAAAAAAAAAGAAGAAAACTTCCCCAAACACAGTAGCAAAGTGAGGCGATTGCAGGCGGAAATCTAAACAAATCTTGAAAAGTGGTTACAATGACCACAACACTTGTCTTATGATTCGTGTGTCCGTATCGTTTGGCGGGGTTATTTGGACCACCTTTTAAGATTTCTCCCAAGAATGAAAGACCTACATAGAAATCACATGCGCCCACTAACACAAATCAATAATGTCAGTGCATATCTGTTGTCCTTTCTTCCAGTTCTTTCCTAACCAAATTTCAAAATGATTCCATGAACAAATCCGTCTGTAGTAACACTTTCTACCAGACGGACACCCGTTGGTTTTCTTTGATCGTGAATGAGATGGCTGCCCCTGAACAAACTAAGAAACTTATGTAGCCATACGCCACAATCAGGATTTTTTCACTGAAGCACTATATAATCCATGAAAGCGCTTTGTGACCTTCCATGAATCTGAGCCAGCATTTAATGTTAAACTGATAATTGATCAAAATAACAACTGCCAACCAATTATTTTCCCTGTTTTGGGGGACTTTCACCGATGCAATCACAGTCTTCAAGTACGTGACTTTCCCCTCAGTTTGCACTCACCCATGACCCTATCTTTGCGCCAGCTCGAAGCGCCCAAATAGTCCCATTCCTTTGATTTGAATCTGTCTGCTTGGAACCACCTGGCCTGTACCTTGATGGCCGTATGAAAGAAAAGGAGGAGAATCAACTTTCAGACACAACAGAAATTCTCAAAACAATCTAACTGCGCCAGTTTAGAGATACTCAACTTCTTGGGCAATGCCTTGGCGCATTAACTTTTGGTGCGCAGTCAGTGACCATCTTTGACTGAAGTGGAATCTCAGTCCCACTGGGACCTGCTTGACCTCCAGAGGCTGACCGCTGTGACCTCTCGTGCTGCATGATGCACACTGAGGAACATGTAGTAAGGGGGGGGGGGGTTGGACTGTGGACGGAGATTCTTCGTTCTGTTTTTTTTTTTTTTTCCATTTTTTTCAGTAAATCATATTTTATTTCAAAACAAAATTACAAATTACAAACCAGCACTACAAAACGCATACTTGAGGTAATAAGACAGTAACAACAACAACAAAACATAATCATTATGATCATCATCCTCATGATCATGATCATCATCATTATCGTCATTATGAACATCATCACCATGTTATTACTGTGATTACCAACACTACTATTACCACCGCAACTAGCGGTGCCACTACTACCACTACTACGTCTACTGATTGTAATAATATAATGACAACAATTTCGGTCCCTTATTGAGTATTATATGCGTCTCATTGTCTAATCACAGACATATATAAGCATAATGATAATCACAAAGAAAACACACACACACGCACGGACGCACGCACGCACGCATGCACGTTCGCACGCACGCGCGCGCGCACGCACGCACGCACGCACGCACACACACAATATCAAATGAACAAAAACAAAATGACCGAAACAAGCCAATGAATTAGTCAAACAGAAAAAAAGCCTTATTTTCTCTTTGATTCTAGTATCCCTGTCCATCACCACTCCCCCCCCCCCTTGTCTGTCCATCACCACTCCCCCCCTTGTCTGTCCATCACCACTCCCCCCTTGTCTGTCCATCACCACTCCCCCCCCCTTGTCTGTCCATCACCACTCCCCCCTTGTCTGTCCATCACCACTCCCCCCCCCTTGTTCTTGTCCATCACCATCTCCCCCCTTGTCTGTCCATCACCACTCCCCCCCCTTGTCTGTCCATCACCACTCCCCCCCTTGTCTGTCCATCACCACTCCCCCCCCCCCTTGTCTGTCCATCACCACTCCCCCCTTGTCTGTCCATCACCACTCCCCCCCCTTGTCTGTCCATCACCACTCCCCCCTTGTCTGTCCATCACCACTCCCCCCCCCCTTGTCTGTCCATCACCACTTCCCCCCCTTGTCTGTCCATCACCACTCCCCCCCCTTGTCTGTCCATCACCACTCCCCCCCCTTGTCTGTCCATCACCACTCCCCCCTTGTCTGTCCATCACCACTCCCCCCCCTTGTCTGTCCATCACCACTCCCCCCCTTGTTCTGTCCATCACCACTCCCCCCTTGTCTGTCCATCACCACTCCCCCCCCTGTCTGTCCATCACCACTCCCCCCCCCTTGTCTGTCCATCACCCACCCCCCCTTGTCTGTCCATCACCACTCCCCCCCCTTGTCTGTCCATCACCACTCCCCCCCCTTGTCTGTCCATCACCACTCCCCCCTTGTCTGTCCATCACCACTCCCCCCCCCTTGTCTGTCCATCACCACTCCCCCCCTTGTCTGTCCATCACCACTCCCCCCCCTTGTCTGTCCATCACCACTCCCCCCACCCTCTGTCCATCACCCTCCCCCCTTCTCTGTCCATCACCACTCCCCCCTTGTCTGTCCATCACCACTCCCCCCTTGTCTGTCCATCACCACTCCCCCCCCCCCCTTGTCTGTCCATCACCACTCCCCCCTTGTCTGTCCATCACCACTCCCCCGCTTGTCTGTCCATCACCACTCCCCCCCCTGTCTGTCCATCGCCACTCCCCACCCCATGTCTGTCCATCGCCACTCCCCCCCCCCTGTCTGTCCATCACCACCCCCCTGTCTGTTCCATCACCACTCCCCCCCCTTGTCTGTCCATCACCACTCCCCCCCCTTGTCTGTCCATCACCACTCCCCCCCTTGTCTGTCCATCACCACTCCCCCCTTGTCTGTCCATCACCACTCCCCCCTTGTCTGTCCATCACCACTCCCCCCTTGTCTGTCCATCACCACTCCCCCCCCTTGTCTGTCCATCACCACTACCCCCCCCTTGTCTGTCCATCACCACTCCCCCCCCCCTTGTCTGTCCATCACCACTCCCCCTTGTCTGTCCATCACCACTCCCCCCTTGTCTGTCCATCACCACTCCCCCCTTGTCTATCCATCACCACCCCCCCCCCCTTGTCTGTCTATCACCACCCCCCCCCCTTGTCTGTCCATCACCACTCCCCCCCTTGTCTGTCCATCACCACTCCCCCCCCTTGTCTGTCCATCACCACTCCCCCCTTGTCTGTCCATCACCACTCCCCCCTTGTCTGTCCATCACCACTCCCCCCTTGTCTGTCCATCGCCACTCCCCCCTTGTCTGTCCATCACCACTCCCCCCCCTGTCTGTCCATCACCACTCCCCCCCCCCTGTCTGTCCATCACCACTCCCCCCTTGTCTGTCCATCACCACTCCCCCCCTTGTCTGTCCATCACCACTCCCCCCTTGTCTGTCCATCACCACTCCCCCCCCCCCTTGTCTGTCCATCACCACTCCCCCCTTGTCTGTCCATCACCACTCCCCCCTTGTCTGTCCATCACCACTCCCCCCTTGTCTGTCCATCACCACTCCCCCCTTGTCTGTCCATCACCACTCCCCCCCTTGTCTGTCCATCACCACTCCCCCCCCTTGTCTGTCCATCACCACTCCCCCCCTTGTCTGTCCATCACCACTCCCCCCTTGTCTGTCCATCACCACTCCCCCCCTGTCTGTCCATCACCACTCCCCCCCTTGTCTGTCCATCACCACTCTCCCCCCCTTGTCTGTCCATCACCACCTCCCCCCCTTGTCTGTCCATCACCACTCCCCTTTCTGTCCCCCCCCTTGTCTGTCCATCACCACTCCCCCCCCTGTCTGTCCATCACCACTCCCCCCTTGTCTGTCCATCACCACTCCCCCTGTCTGTCATCACCACTCCCCCTTGTCTGTCCATCACCACTCCCCCCCTTGTCTGTCCATCACCACTCCCCCCTTGTCTGTCCATCACCACTCCCCCCCTTGTCTGTCCATCACCACTCCCCCCCTTGTCTGTCCATCACCACTCCCCCCTTGTCTGTCCATCACCACTCCCCCCTTGTCTGTCCATCACCACTCCCCCCTTGTCTGTCCATACACCACTCTCCCCCCTTGTCTGTCCATCCCACCCACTGCGCCCCCCTCCCCTTTGTTCCCTTGTCTGTCCATCACCACTCCCCCCTTGTCTGTCCATCACCACTCCCCCCTTGTCTGTCCATCACCACTCCCCCTTGTCTGTCCATCACCACTCCCCCCTTGTCTGTCCATCACCACTCCCCCCTTGTCTGTCCATCACCACTCCCCCCCTTGTCTGTCCATCACCATCCCCCCTTGTCTGTCCATCACCACTCCCCCCCCCTTGTCTGTCCATCACCACTCCCCCCCTTGTCTGTCCATCACCACTCCCCCCCTTGTCTGTCCATCACCACTCCCCCCTTGTCTGTCCATCACCACTCCCCCTTGTCTGTCCATCACCACCCCCCCCCTTGTCTGTCCATCACCACTCCCCCCCTTGTCTGTCCATCACACCACCCTGTCCCCCCTTGTCTGTCCATCACACACTCCCCCTTGTCTGTCCATCACCACTCCCCCTTGTCTGTCCATCACCACTCCCCCCTTGTCTGTCCATCACCACTCCCCCCTTGTCTGTCCATCACCACTCCCCCCTTGTCTGTCCATCACCACTCCCCCCTTGTCTGTCCATCACCACTCCCCCTTGTCTGTCCATCACCACCCCCCTTGTCTGTCCTCACCACTCCCCCTGTCTGTCCATCACCACTCCCCCCTTGTCTGTCCATCACCACTCCCCCCTTGTCTGTCCATCACCATCCCCCCTTGTCTGTCCATCACCACCTCCCCCCCTTGTCTGTCCATCACCACTCCCCCCTTGTCTGTCCATCACCACTCCCCCCTTGTCTGTCCATCACCACTCCCCCCTTGTCTGTCCATCACCACTCCCCCCCTTGTCTGTCCATCACCACTCCCCCCCCCTTGTCTGTCCATCCCCTCGTCTCCCCCCCCTTGTCTGTCCATCACCACTCCCCCCCTTGTCTGTCCATCACCACTCCCCCCCTTGTCTGTCCATCACCACTCCCCCCCTTGTCTGTCCATCACCACTCCCCCCCTTGTCTGTCCATCACCACTCCCCCCCTTGTCTGTCCATCACCACTCCCCCCTTGTCTGTCCATCACCACTCCCCCCTTGTCTGTCCATCACCACTCCCCCCCTTGTCTGTCCATCACCACTCCCCCCCTTGTCTGTCCATCACCCACTCCCCCCTTGTCTGTCCATCACCACTCCCCCCCTTGTCTGTCCATCACCACTCCCCCCCTTGTCTGTCCATCACCACTCCCCCCTTGTCTGTCCATCACCACTCCCCCCTTGTCTGTCCATCACCACTCCCCCCTTGTCTGTCCATCACCACCCCCCCCCCTCTTGTCTGTCCATCACCACTCCCCCCTTGTCTGTCCATCACCACTCCCCCCCCCTCCTCTGTCCATCACCACTCCCCCTTGTCTGTCCATCACCACTCCCCCCTTGTCTGTCCATCACCACTCCCCCCTTGTCTGTCCATCACCACTCCCCCCTTGTCTGTCCATCACCACTCCCCCCTTGTCTGTCCATCACCACTCCCCCCCTTGTCTGTCCATCACACTCCCCCCTTGTCTGTCCATCACCACTCCCCCCTTGTCTGTCCATCACCACTCCCCCCTTGTCTGTCCATCACCACTCCCCCCCTTGTCTGTCCATCACCACTCCCCCCCTTGTCTGTCCATCACCACTCCCCCCTTGTCTGTCCATCACCACTCCCCCCCTTGTCTGTCCATCACCACTCCCCCCCCCTTGTCTGTCCATCACCACTCCCCCTTGTCTGTCCATCACCACTCCCCCCTTGTCTGTCCATCACCACTCCCCCCCTGTCTGTCCCCCGTCCCCCATTTTTCCATCACCTCCCCCCCTTGTCTGTCCATCACCATCCCCCCCCCCCCCTTGTCTGTCCATCACCACTCCCCCCTTGTCTGTCCATCACCACTCCCCCCCTTGTCTGTCCATCACCACTCCCCCCTTGTGTCCTGTCCATCACCACTCCCCCCCCTTGTCTGTCCATCACCACTCCCCCCCCTTGTCTGTCCATCACCACTCCCCCCCCCTTGTCTGTCCATCACCACTCCCCCCCTTGTCTGTCCATCACACTCCTCCCCTTGTTGTCCATCACCACCCCCCTTGTCTGTCCATCACCACTCCCCCCTTGTCTGTCCATCACCACTCCCCCCTTGTCTGTCCATCACCCTCCCCCCCCCTTGTCTGTCCATCACCACTCCCCCTTGTCTGTCCATCACCACTCCCCCCTTGTCTGTCCATCACCACTCCCCCCCTTGTCTGTCCATCACCACTCCCCCCTTGTCTGTCCATCACCACTCCCCCCCCTTGTCTGTCCATCACCACTCCTCCCCCCCCTTGTCTGTCCATCACCATCCTCTCCACCCCCCCCTTGTCTGTCCATCACCACTCCCCCCTTGTCTGTCCATCACCACCTCCCCCCCCCCTTGTCTGTCCATCACCACTCCCCCCCTTGTCTGTCCATCACACTCCCCCCCCCCCCCTTGTCTGTCCATCACCACTCCCCCCCCCTTGTCTGTCCATCACCACTCCCCCCCCTTGTCTGTCCATCACCACTCCCCCCTTGTCTGTCCATCACCACTCCCCCCCCCTTGTCTGTCCATCACCACTCCCCCCCTTGTCTGTCCATCACCACTCCCCCCCCTTGTCTGTCCATCACCACTCCCCCCCCCTTGTCTGTCCATCACCACTCCCCCCCTTGTCTGTCCATCACCACTCCCCCCCTTGTCTGTCCATCACCACTCCTCCCCCCTTGTCTGTCCATCACCACTCCCCCCCCCTTGTCTGTCCATCACCACTCCCCCCCCTTGTCTGTCCATCACCACTCCCCCCCCCTTGTCTGTCCATCACCACTCCCCCCCCCCTTGTCTGTCCATCACCACTCCCCCCCTTGTCTGTCCATCACCACTCCCCCCCCTTGTCTGTCCATCACCACTCCCCCCCCCCTTGTCTGTCCATCACCACTCCCCCCCCTTGTCTGTCCATCACCACTCCCCCCCCCCTTGTCTGTCCATCACCACTCCCCCCCCTGTCTGTCCATCACCACTCCCCCCCTTGTCTGTCCATCACCACTCCCCCCTTGTCTGTCCATCACCACTCCCCCCCCTTGTCTGTCCATCACCACTCCCCCCCCTTGTCTGTTCCATCACCACTCCCCCCTTGTCTGTCCATCACCACTCCCCCCCCCTTGTCTGTCCATCACCACTCCCCCCCTTGTCGCATCACCACTCCCCCTTGTCGCCATCACCACTCCCCCCTTGTCTGTCCATCACCACTCCCCCCCTTGTCTGTCCATCACCACTCCCCCCTTGTCTGTCCATCACCACTCCCCCCTTGTCTGTCCATCACCACTCCCCCCTTGTCTGTCCATCACCACTCCCCCCCCTTGTCTGTCCATCACCATCCCCCCTTGTACTGTCCATCACCACTCCCCTCCTGTCTGTCCATCACCACTTCCCCCCTTGTCTGTCCATCACCACTCCCCCCCTTGTCTGTCCATCACCACTCCCCCTTGTCTGTCCATCACCTCCCCCTTGTCTGTCCATCACACACTCCCCCCCTGTCTGCCATAGCTCCCCTGTCTGTCCATCACCACTCCCCCCCCCCTGTCTGCCATACCTCCCCTTGTCTGTCCATCACCACTCCCCCCCCCCCCCTTGTCTGTCCATCACCACTCCCCCCCCTTGTCTGTCCATCACCACCCCCTTATCTGTCCATCCATCCCCCCTTGTCTGTCCATCACACTCCCACCCCTTGCTGTCCACACCCTCCCCCCCCTTGTCTGTCCATCACCACTCCCCCCCCTTGTCTGTCCATCACCACTCCCCCCCCCTTGTCTGTCCATCACCACTCCCCCCCCCCCTTGTCTGTCCATCACCACTCCCCCCCCTTGTCTGTCCATCACCACATCCCCCCCTCCTTGTCTCCATCCCACTCCCCCCCTTGTCTGTCCATCACCACTCCCCCCCCTTGTCTGTCCATCACCATCCCCCCCCCCTTGTTCTGTCCATCACCACTCCCCCCCCCCCTTGTCTGTCCATCACCACTCCCCCCCTTGTCTGTCCATCACCACTCCCCCCCCCCCTTGTCTGTCCATCACCACTCCCCCCCCCTTGTCTGTCCATCACCACTCTCCCCCCTTGTCTGTCCATCACCACTCCCCCCCTTTCTGTCCATCACCACTCCCCCCCCCTTGTCTGTCCATCACCACTCCCCCCCCTTGTCTGTCCATCACCACTCCCCCCCCTTGTCTGTCCATCACCACTCCCCCCCCTTGTCTGTCCATCACCACTCCCCCCCTTGTCTGTCCATCACCACTCCCCCCCTTGTCTGTCCATCACCACTCCCCCCCCTTGTCTGTCCATCACCACTCCCCCCCTTGTCTGTCCATCACCACTCCCCCCCCTTGTCTGTCCATCACCACTCCCCCCCTTGTCTGTCCATCACCACTCCCCCTTGTCTGTCCCATCACCACCCCCCCCTTGTCTGTCCATCACCACTCCCCCCCCCCTTGTCTGTCCATCACCCATCCTGTCGCCCACACTCCCCCCCCTCTTGTCTGACCATCACCACTCCCCCCCTTGTTGTCATCCCTCACCCCCATGTACTGTCCATCAATCCCCCTTTTTATTTACATACATATTTATTACAAACAAAAAAAAATTAGAAGTAGATACAAAACGCATACTTATCGCTGTAAGACAATAACAACAACAGCAAAATATACATCATCATCATCATAATCATCATTATCATCATCTTCATCATCGACATCTTCAACATCATCACCTTGCTGCTACTGTGAATATTAACACCATCAATAGAACTACTACTGCCACCACAACTACTACTATTATTACTTCTACTACTATTAAAGTGATAACGGTCACTTAATAAACACTGTATGCGTTGTTTTTTTTTAAAAAGTCTTATCATAGACATATATAAACGCACTAATAACCACAAAGGGTAAACACAAAAAGAATAATACTTAAATAAGTGAAAACAAAATGACTAAACCCAGCAAATAAATTAGTCAAACAGGGAAAACAAAGCAACTGACCGTTGTCATGTTATTTAGAAACCTTACCAGAAAAAAAAAGCATTAATCCAATAAAAAAGAATATGGGAGCCACTGTGTAACGAATTTTGTGAGGGACATTTGAAGACATGGAGCATACTTTTCTATTTCATATCTTGCTTTCAAATACACGATGAAAACTTGAAATAATGGCAAATCTTTTTCATATTTACATTTGTAAATATAGAATTTGGCATGTAACAGGATTAAGTCAAATGTTTTATCTGATCTAAAATCATTGTCACAACCAAACAGGACAATATTTGCATTCAACAGTAGATTCATAGTTTCGCATTTTCTATTCATTTCATTTTGAAATTCTTGCCAAAAAGTTTGAACATGAGGGCAGTACCAAAATAAATGTTGAATGTTTTCTGTTTCTCTCTTACAAAAAGAACATTTTTCTGAATTTTCAATGCCCATGTTTTTCAAAACCATATTGGTTGCTAGTATCCTATTGTTAATTCTAACCTGAAACCATCTTAACTTAATATCTTTTATCTGTTGGATTTTCTGAAAAGTTTTAGCCCAACTGACATCCT
The DNA here is from genome assembly GCA_033310375.1 of Conus canariensis. Classification (NCBI taxonomy): domain Eukaryota; kingdom Metazoa; phylum Mollusca; class Gastropoda; order Neogastropoda; family Conidae; genus Conus; species Conus canariensis. The sequence continues at coordinate 57,393,334 of CM065739.1, forward strand.
TCGGTAATCTTTCATTCCATTTATTGCAAAAAGTTGGCTCTAGAGTGTCTTGATTCAGTAGATCATAATAATGTGAGGCTCCTCCTGAAACTGAACATATCACATACATTAGTTTACCTTCTTCATAACATGTTATTTCTACTCCAGCTTCTCTCGAATACTTTTTTACAGCACTAATATAACCGTTATATGTTACAAAATCTGTATTGATGTTATACCTATCAACAAAGGAATGGAAACTCAAAAAATCACCATTTTCGTCTAAAAGATTCCGTACGAAGAATACACCATTTTCTATCCAGTTTTTATAAAATTTAGATCTGCCCCCAATCATCAAGTTCCTATTACAAAATAAAGGCTCTAAACAGAATTCATCTGCAGTTTTGACACAAACAATCTCATCTAGTTCTTTATATGCTTTGAATACATCTCTCCAGAAATTGTTTAACTTATCCTGCCCAGACAAATCAGCACCTAATTTATGAATAATTTCTGCCTTGTAATATAATGAGAAGAGTATTTTTTTCCAACAATGGTTACTTGATGAAAGTTTCCGAATCCAAGTTAATTTTAATGCATTTATTTGCTTCCATATGTTTGGTATTCCTATACCCCTTTTTACAGATGTTTTTCGCTTAATTTTATCTCTCTTTTTACCCCATACAAACGTAAATTTCTGAATTTCATCAATTATGTAGTCTGGTGGGTTTGGTAGTAACATCCACAGATGGGTTACTTTTGATAAGATCAGGGATTTAAGTACTGCTACTCTGCCAAGAGGTGTCATCTGCCTTTTTAGCCAAGTTTTGTACAATGTTTTTATCTCTGCAAATTTTTCTTCGAGATTCATAGTTTCACAATTTTTTAAATCACTCGTAAACCAGATACCTAAAATTTTAAATTTAGGAGGGTTCCATTTGATACTTAAATGTGGCATATACTTAACGGGCGAGTTTCGTTTACTTCCTAACCATACTGCATTCGTTTTTTCCGCATTTAGTAAGAGTCCAGATACTCTTCCGAATTTTTCAAGAACCATAATCGATTCTTCGAATGATTTTCGATCGCCTTCTTGTAAAAGTTCAGTATCATCTGCATACTGTGATATTTTATTCTCAGTATTAGCTATTTTAATTCCTTTTATGTCTTCATTTTGTCTAATCATGTTTGCTAAGATTTCAATACAAATAACAAATAAATATGGCGAGATTGGATCCCCTTGGCGACATCCTCTCTCAACAGGAAACCAACCGGCTAGTTTTCCATTAACTGAAACAGCTGACTTAATATTTGTGTAGAATGTTTTTATCCATTGACAAAAACTTGGACCAAAGCCAAAGGCATGTAATACCTTAAACATGAAATCATAGCTAACACTGTCAAACGCTTTTTCAAAGTCTAAACATAAAAGTATCCCAGGTTTTTTGGATATAATCATATAATCAAGTATATCATAAATAAGACGAATGTTATCTGTTTGGAATAAAACCAGTCTGGTCTTCATTGATGACAGAGGGAAGCACACATTTTAATCGGTTGGCTATACATGTGGATCCTATTTTATACACAGTGTTCAAAAGTGAAATTGGTCTCCAATTTTTGATTCGGTCTTTGGGCTTGTCACCCTTTGGAATGTATACGATAATGCCTTCTTTTTGTGTCGAAGATAGTTCATTTCTATCGAATCCATCGTTTAGCGCTCTTACAATATATGGACCAAGTTGTAACCAGAAACATTTGAAGAATTCTGCTGTGAAGCCGTCGCTGCCAGGACTTTTCATATTACGCATGTGTTTAAGGGCAACACCGGCTTCTTCTAAAGTAATTTTGCCTTCCAAAGAAGTTACCTGACTCTCAGTTAATACTGGTAAATTATTTACTAAATCTAGAATTTCACAAGATTCAATATCTCTTTTAGAATATAATTTTTGATAGAACTTATTAACTTCTTCGGCAATTTCATCACTGTCACTTAAAATAGATCCATTATCCAGCGTAAGTTTCGTAATATTTTTACAAACGTAATTTCGTTTTTCAAGTCCACAAAAATAATTGGTTATTTTTTCCCCTTCTGCGACCCATCTCGCCCTTGAACGCAGCAACACACCTTCCATCTTCTTTTCCCGAAGTGTAATCAACTCTTGTTTATAACTTTCAAGTTCACGTCTTTCTTCTTCAGATAATACCACTTTCTTTTCAAGTAAAGAAATATTACTTTCGAGATGTTTCTGTTTTTCTCTGTCCTTCCGTTTCTTCATCGTTGCGTATGATATAGTTTTGCCTCGAATTTTCATAAGTAATGTATCCAAAAAAAGTTGATCAGAAATAACAAACTGGATTTCTGATTTAGGAATCTGGGCCAACCCACAGCGACAATATGGTAGAGCTGCATATTCCTCAATAACTGTTTGAATTACTTGGTTTATGTCTTCTATGTAATTGGTGTCTTTCAACAATGAACTATTGAATTTCCATAATAGATTTCTCTTTATCTCTTTACCTTGCTCTAGAGTTATTAGAATTAAGGAGTGGTCAGATCGATATCCTGGTAGAATATCTGCGTCTGTTACATGATTACATAACCAGTCGGAAATAAGAAAGAAATCTAAACGGCTCTGCTGACATGGGTTATTTCTCCTCCAAGTATACCTTCGTAATTCGGGATTTAAATCACGCCAGATGTCAGTTAAGTCTAGGCTGTCCGTCATGTTTTCTATTTGCTCTTGTGCTTTAGGATTATTGTTATGTCTGTAATTATAACAGTCCAAGGAGTAATCACGTACCAAATTCCAATCACCTCCAATAATGACATTTTCAGCTCCAACTTCTCTAATGTGTTCTTCCAACTCCACATAAAACTCAGGCTCATCACGATTGGGCCCGTAAATACTAACAATAAGACATTCTTTATCCATTATTTTAACGGATGCAAAAATATAATTACCTGCCGTGTCTTTATAAACTTTTCTTAACTGAAAGTCAAAATTATTATTGAACAAAATAGCTACGCCCCTTGAATGTGAATTATGAGACGCAAAATAGCATATGTAACCCCACTCTGAACGAATATAATTCTCTAACTTCGGTTTGAAATGAGTATCCTGCAGCAAATATATTGAGTATGCTTTCCCCCTTAAATAATTAAACATGTCTCTTCGCTTTTGTGGGTTGGCTAGACCCTGACAATTCATGGATGCAATTGTTACTTTGATACTCATATTGACAGCTAAATGTAACATGAGTCATATCAACATATGGACACATTACCATGTTGACATATAAAACCGAACCAAAATGAAAACGAAAATCTGAACAAATCGTGTACAAGTCCATAACAACAGTTGCTCCGCAAAGGTAATTTCTAGCCATATGCAGATCAGAGCTTTTTACATGACCATGCACAACGGCACACACCAAAAACAGCCTCAAGATGTCCGAAACATATACGTTAAAAAAACTGATAAATGTTCATAAAAAGAAAAGATGAATACACAAGACATGCACATACACATACATAGAAACATAATAAAATAAAGTTTCTAGGTAGATCTGTCTCGGGCAGAGAAAGAACAAACGGAGAAATAAAATGAAAAAGAACATTTCTTCTTTCCCTCCATCTTCAGCTGAGCACGTGCTCACCCGTGCAAGCACTCCCCCCTTGTCTGTCCATCACCACTCCCCCCCCCCCTGTCTGTCCATCACCACTCCCCCCTTGTCTGTCCATCACCACTCCCCCCCCCTTGTCTGTCCATCACCACTCCCCCCCCTTGTCTGTCCATCACCACTCCCCCCTTGTCTGTCCATCACCACTCCCCCCCCCCTTGTCTGTCCATCACCACTCCCCCCCTTGTCTATCCATCACCACTCCCCCCTCCTTGTCTGTCCATCACCACTCCCCCCTTGTCTGTCCATCACCACTCCCCCCTCCTTGTCTGTCCATCACCACTCCCCCCTCCTTGTCTGTCCATCACCACTCCCCTCCTTGTCTGTCCATCACCACTCCCCCCCCCCTTGTCTGTCCATCACCACACCCCCCTTGTCTGTCCATCACCACTCCCCCCCTTGTCTGTCCATCACCACTCCCCCCCCTTGTCTGTCCATCACCACTCCCCCCTTGTCTGTCCATCACCACTCCCCCCTTGTCTGTCCATCACCACTCCCCCCGCTTGTCTGTCCCATCCACCTTCTCCATCCCCCCCCTTGTCTGTCCATCACCACTCCCCCCCTTGTCTGTCCATCACCACTCCCCCCCTTGTCTGTCCATCACCACTCCCCCCCTTGTCTGTCCATCACCACTCCCCCCCTTGTCTGTCCATCACCACTCCCCCTCCTTGTCTGTCCATCACCACTCCCCCCCTTGTCTGTCCATCACCACTCCCCCTTGTCTGTCCATCACCACTCCCCCCTTGTCTGTCCATCACCACTCCCCCCTTGTCTGTCCATCACCACTCCCCCCTTGTCTGTCCATCACCACTCCCCCCTTGTCTGTCCATCACCACTCCCCCCCCTTGTCTGTCCATCACCACTCCCCCCCTTGTCTGTCCATCACCACTCCCCCCCCTTGTCTGTCCATCACCACTCCCCCCCTTGTCTGTCCATCACCACTCCCCCCCTTGTCTGTCCATCACCACTCCCCCCTTGTCTGTCCATCACCACTCCCCCCTTGTCTGTCCATCACCACTCCCCCCTTGTCTGTCCATCACCACTCCCCCTCTTGTCTGTCCATCACCACTCCCCCCCCCTTGTCTGTCCATCACCACTCCCCCTCTTGTCTATCCATCACCACTCCCCCCCCCCCCCTTGTCTGTCCATCACCACTCCCCCCTTGTCTGTCCATCACCACTCCCCCCTTGTCTGTCCATCACCACTCCCCCCTTGTCTGTCCATCACCACTCCCCCTCTTGTCTGTCCATCACCACTCCCCCCCCTTGTCTGTCCATCACCACTCCCCCTCTTGTCTATCCATCACCACTCCCCCCCCTTGTCTGTCCATCACCACTCCCCCCTTGTCTGTCCATCACCACTCCCCCCCTTGTCTGTCCATCACCACTCCCCCCTTGTCTGTCCATCACCACTCCCCCTCTTGTCTGTCCATCACCACTCCCCCCCCCCCTTGTCTGTCCATCACCACTCCCCCTCTTGTCTATCCATCACCACTCCCCCCCCCTTGTCTGTCCATCACCACTCCCCCCTTGTCTGTCCATCACCACTCCCCCTCTTGTCTATCCATCACCACTCCCCCCCTTGTCTGTCCATCACCACTCCCCCCTTGTCTGTCCATCACCACTCCCCCCCTTGTCTGTCCATCACCACTCCCCCCTTGTCTGTCCATCACCACTCCCCCCTTGTCTGTCCATCACCACTCCCCCCCTTGTCTGTCCATCACCACTCTCCCCCCTTGTCTGTCCATCACCACTCCCCCCTTGTCTGTCCATCACCACTCCCCCCTTGTCTGTCCATTCCCTCCTCCAGTCGCCACGTTCATGGACTGAACAGCTGATTACCTACACGTGCTCCTCCAGTCGCCACGTTCATGGACTGAACAGCTGATTACCTACACGTGCTCCTCCAGTCGCCACGTTCATGGACTGAACAGCTGATTACCTACACGTGCTCCTCCAGTCGCCACGTTCATGGACTGAACAGCTGATTACCTACACGTGCTGTCAAGCCGTTTACACTGAAGAATGGGCTGGATTCACGTGTTCTCATCTTGGACTGAAAAGTGGATGACCGACATGTGTTGACAAGCTTTATGGACCGATCAATGGATGACCCGTGCGTGTTGTCATACCTCAAGGACCGAACAGTGGAGTGCTTACATGTGCTATCTTACCTTCGTGGACTGAAGAATGGATTACACTACACGTCAATGTCAGATCTTAAGGTCTGAACGATTGATGTCCATGATTATGCTTTTCACATTACTGAGTGGTCTAAAACTTTACCTTTTTATGCTGAACGCGATCATGGCAAACAAAATTTCCGGGCATTCTGATAGCTTTGCTTTATTCATTTATCTCTTTAGTTTATTCGTACATTCAGTCATCTATATGTCTGTTCCCTTTGTTGATTCACTGGCTCAGTTGCTTGACAATTGCCTCGTTGTGCACCACCAGGGGTACTGTGCGCACCCTGGGGTATCGGCACCATGGCGTTCTTTGGCAGCACGGAGCAGCTGAGGCAGGCAGAGTACCCTGACGTTCAACTGCACCTCTTCTCCTTCATCGTGGCCACGCTCTCCATTCAGAGAGTCACACCCGAGGTATCGAGCAGTGAACTGCAGTAATGACCTCCTGTCCCTCTTTTCCTCTCTGTCTCCTAGTCTCTGTCTTTCTGTCTCTGTCTGTCTTTGTCTCTCTTTGCTCCTTCCTGCCTCTCTCTCTCTCTGTCTCTAATTCTGTCTCTCTCTGTTCCTCTCTGGCTCTTATTCTTTGTCTCTCTCCGTCTCTCCCTCTGTCTGCATCTCCTTCTCTGTCTCTCTTTGTCTCTGTCTCCCTCTCTCTCTGTAAATATCTATGTCTCTCTCTCTGTCTTTCTTGGTTCCTCTCTATCTCTTATTTTCTTTCTGTCTGTCTCTCCGTCCCTCTCTCTCTCTCTCCCTCCGTTCCTCCTTCCTTCTCTCTCTCTCTCTGTCTCCCCACCTCTCTCTCTCTCTCTCTCTCTGTTTACTCCCACGTATGGGTTTATCGCCAGTTACCTTGTAGTAGTTCTGTTGGCATTTTTTTTTTGCATTTTGACATTTAGTGATACAGTACATTGACGCACGTAACTGTACTTGTTGTGCCACTACTAATAGGTAACGGTAGCTCCACTGATGATAGAATGACAGTGAACGTCGTATGGCATGGTCGGTTACCTGTCATTTTATAGAAGAAGATTTTACAGAGAGGTTCAGATGATGTGATGAAGTCGGCGTCACACTCCATATGTCCAGTGATGAAATATTGATGAAACATTGTGAAAGCTGAAAGTCACAAAGAACAGAAGTGTTGGGAGGATTTGGAAGAAAGATGCATTTCCCCCCTCTTGCATGCATACCCACCGCAACATTACACCACCCCCTCCCGGTCCTTTCACACATGGAGGAGAGTAAACATGTGCTCAAGAAACCCAACGCACTGTTCCGGCACTGGGTGTCTATTCTCAAGTCATGTCACGGGGTAGCTAGCCTGGCCAAGCACCTGCTCCCATGGAGCCAAACCAAAAGTGAACGCAAAGCTTTACGCCGTGTTTCAGGAGAGAGCCAGAGTGAAGGCTGGAATCGGGGTGTCTTGTTCCTCCACCCTCCTGCACCCGCTCAGTGTGGGCACTGTGAGACTGCAGTCCTCCCGACCCCAGGACCCCCCCTTGATTGACCCCCAGTACCTGACCAGAGAGGAGGACCTGGAGCCCATCTTGTACGGTGAGTGTCATATGTTCGGTGTCTGGATGGGGTGGAGTTCAGTTGAACAGTAAATTGCAAAGTGAGGCGATTGCAGGCGGAAATCTAAACAAATCTTCACACGTTTATGTCAAAAATCCCCCAGACATGAACAAACGAATCACAAGATAAGCGATTGCACGTTCTTCATTTTCATTGTCCTGAGTGTTGTTTCTCTTGCCTGAAGAAGATCTAAGAGGTCGAAACGCGTCGTGTTTTGTCTTGTGATTCGTTGGTTCATGTTTTGAGGATTTATTACGTAAACTTTTAAAGATCATTTGGTGTTAATCGTGGGGGATGGTTGACACTGCCCTCAATTTATTCTACCTTTGATGTCTGTCGTAACTGACATCAAACAACAACAGGAAGATAGGGATGTGCCAGAGAGTATAGGGGTGGGCAGTAGAGGGAAAGAAAGAGATGGACACACATTTGACTGACAAAAGTCATAAATGAAGTTGACAGACCTGATTTAACAGCATGTGTTGTTGGGCTGTATAGACAGGAACAAGATACATCTGAAGGTGCGGGTGGGACCCAGAGAAGTGCTCTCCTCAAACTGCCGAACAATCCAGCTGGGAGTCATCCTGCACCACCCTTGAAAGCCTGCGCTGTGTTCACACAGGGTGCAGGAACGCACAGGGCATTCCATTAAGACGTCAAGGGACGTAACTGCTTCCTGGCAGATGCCATTGTGTAATGGATGCAGCCCAGCCGCCTTAGTGTAAGGAGTTCAAGGCCAAAACACTTGTCTGTGGGGATTTCTTCCACTAACATTCTGCTGTCAAGCTCTCCCTAGGGTTTCTTCCTAGTGACACATGATTAGCCCATGACTCCCGGAATAGTCCGGGGGACGTCCAGACAGGATGGCACTGGGGAAGGCTAGACCAGCGTTCTCTGTGGGCTGGCATCGTCCGGTACACACCTACCGTCTGACAGAGTTGTCTGTACTGTGGAGGTCGTTGACCTCTCCCTGCAGAGCCTGTTTGTGCACTGAGATTGCGCTTCCATTCTTTGATTTTTACAATGATTGTGTTTTCATTCTTTGATTCATAATGAATGTGTTTTCATTCTTTGATACACAGTGATCATGTTTTCACTCTTTGATTCACAATGATTGCATTTTCACTCTTTGATACACAATGATTGTGTTTTCATTCTTCGATTCAAAATGATTGTGTTTTCATTCTTCGATTCATAATGTTTGAGTTTTCATTCTTGGATTCAAAATAATTGTGTTTTTATTCCTTGGTTCAAAATAATACAATTTATAACTACAAAAACGATATGCAGTGTATCCAATGTCTGTTTATTCATGTCAAACAAGCTGTACGTCGATGTGGCTCTAAAAATCTAATGGGTAGAATATACCATGATTGCTCAAACGCTTAGTGGGTCTACATCAGTACTGTTGTAACCATGTCCACCTCCCACAGGGATACGTCAGTGCCAACGGCTGATGACCACGCCCACAATGCGCGCTTTGGACGCTCAGCACAGCGACGGCCCTGTGAAGGCGTGCACCGAGCAGCACGTGTATGACAGTGACGACTACTGGCGATGTCACATCCGCCACACCGCTCTCACCGTTTTTCATCCCACTTGCACGTGCAGGATGGGGGATCCCCAAGATCCCTCCACTGTGGTGGATCCTCAACTCAGGTGAGTGTATGTTGGGGGGGGGGGGGTGGTGAGGGGATGGGGATGCAGAGCATTGTGGCTACGCCTGCCTGTACAATATACCACATACACTCTGACACCAAAGATACTCATGGGTATCTTTCATGTACACTCCTTTTTTGTCCTTTTTTGTTTGGCCTCCAGCCTCCAATTTTTCCACGGTTTTTTTGCTTTTTTAAATTCTTTTTTCTTTCTTTCTTTTTTTTATTTTTTGAACAATGGGGCCTCCATCCTGCTATCCCCCCCCCCCCACTCTGTCATCACTAATTGTTTCCAAAATGACTCGCTCTCACCATCTATTGCCAGTGCGTGTTTGTTTCCCAAACAGATGGAAATTTGTTTGCTGATCTCAATGCTTTTGCGTTTGAATTGTACAATGTACAGTCATGTAGACTCCTAGTACCTTCAAACGCATTCCGTATTGGTGTAGATTATGCATAGAAGCACTACCCAACCCTCTCTTCTAACTATGCAAACGCATGACAGTATCCGATATCTGTTCACAGGAAATTGGTGTCCTCGTGAAATAGGTATCTCTGTTGGCATGTTCACTACAAATCATCACAACAGGTCACAGAGAAAGAAAATCGTAAAGGAAGCGGGGGATGTGACCAGAAATCAGTAAGGGAGTAACTTTAGCTCCTGTGATGGAACAATTGCTCCGCACCAATGCTGCTACGTTAATTCTGTTCGCCCACCACATATGCACACACAAGGGAGACAAACCAAACTACGAATATGATGATTTATCTTTCTTTTTTCTCTGTACCTTGTTTCTGTTTCTGATCTCTGCGAGGCGAGGCGCTTTGGAGTTACATACACTTAATTCATTCTGGAACCAAATGCTAAATTCCATATTAGTCTTTTGAAATTCACAAAAAGAATTTGTATTTAAAAGCAATGGTCCGAATGTCCGGTCTGCCTGTCTGTGAATGAGTGTCCAGTTGCTTTGTACAATTTTTTTTCGACTGAAGTATTTTTGTTACATGAAGAAGCGAAGGAAATAGAGAAGAATAAAGAAGTATTCATCTCTATTAGCTTACCATATAGTAATGAGCTCCATCATGTTCACACACTGTTGTCACTACGCCTAGTGCGGTGACAGGGATACCCGAATGTAGAAGGGTACTCCCTTTTAATCCACCCCACCCACACTCTAAAACTACCAACACCACAGAACAAAAATACAAAACACTAAATAATAGGTGCAACAAACAATCACATTTTATTCAAATTCACACTCACCCACACACTATCAGCAAACAAAACCCTTCAAACAATAATACAAAAAAAAAAAAAAAAAAAATCAGCAATGCACAATAAAAATGCCCCAACACCCCACCTTCAAATCCAGGAAGCCTCAAGGGACCCCAACCCACACAGGGTTAATACCGGACCAGGGATACTCCAGGGACTATCACGTGGTAACCTGGGGCTGGGTCATCCAGAGGTAGGATGGCCCACCGAACCCAAAGTGCCCGCGCGATACAAACCACAAAGGGGACACAACGACACCCCCCCAAAAACAAAACAACAATTCGTTACAATTCCCCCTCCACACAATACATACAAATATATCTAAATCTATATCTATCTATATATATAAAATTATAAACCACTCACGCACAATACCATTCACCCTTCGCACACTCGAACCATCTTTTTTTTCACACAATCAGTTCCCACACTCCGACTTTTTTCCCTTCCTTCCCAATCGTCCAGGGTTTGTGCACTGGTGACCACACTGTCACTGAGGTCCTGATGCCCCAGCAGACGAAGCGCCGAACGATGAAGAATCGACGATGTCACAAGGTTCAACACAGAGTCACTGATTCAAAGTACACTGTGACACACATTGAAGAAAATGAAGAGCCCAGCAGCTCAGCAGATCTCGGCAGCAGGAGGGGGAGCTCCGACGCTCGCAGAAGGATGAGCTCGCCCCCTCCCAGTCGTTCGTAGCGATGACCTAGAGGTCGGCCAGAAAGAAGTCGGAAACAGGGCAGTACCAGGTAAGATGCCTCACACCAGAGGTCGCAGCAGCAGAGCGGTCAAACCCTGTCGACACCTGGAGTTACGATGACCAACGAAGACTATACAGTACAAACACCCGCCAGAGCAGCTCCAGACCGGGGAAACCCTCGCTCCCTTGAAGGCGTGGACACTGGTGGCAGACACCGACACACCGATAACTTCTGTGAATCCCGAGATGTCACAAGGACACACCGATGGGTTTCCTGGCAGCCCACTAAACAAAGTGGCAAAACCGCCTCACCGAACGCTGGATCAGAAGACCTCCGTCTCGAGCCAGGAGTCGCAAACAACTGAATCAGACAGTCAAAAAACAGACGACACTAGAGTTGACAGACATCATGAAACTGACAAGGCCACACCCTGACTTCGACCAGTCATCAATAGGTTGCCCAGGGAACGGCACGACAAAACTCCAGATAGGGGCATAGATAGAGGCAGTCGTACACAGACTCGAAACACCAACCTGCCAGAAACCAATCAGCAATGTCACCTAGGGTGACGAGACCACACTTCCCAATATGGGAACAACTGTGTATCGGCACAGACTCTAGATTATAAATCCCTCCAATCACCAATCGCTAACCACCAACAGCTTGTACACAAGACCAAATGTGGACACAACCATATACAAGCACCGATCTCCAATAGTTGGTCAACCAGTTACCCATAAATCACCAAGGCAACAGACCACAAAATCACAAGAATGGATACAGCCAAACATAGGCACAAACTTCACCCTCTTTGGTCGATCACCTACCAACAATGACTCGACCAAAACACACACAAAAAAATAAAACACGCATCGAAACTCCCAAATATCGACACGGGAAAAAGAAAGAACTGACCACTGCAATAACTCCGCCTTACAATATGCGTAATTATGTCCCTTGAATGTCCGTGCGTGACACACACGAGTTTTTAAAAAAAACAGTAGAGGAGCAGATTCACGTTCATATAGGGTTTACTGACTTTTCTGTAACACGTAGTAGAGGTGTTTTTTTGTTTGTTTGTTTTCTTTTGTTTTGTTTTTTTTTGCTGTCCCAACCTCTGCGCCACCTTAGAGGCAGTGCACCCACGCCGCTCATTCCGACACCCCGTCCACAGCCACAGCCCGGTCGGCCCCGCCGCAGCCCCGGCACCGGCAATCACAAGGAGCAGTCAATGTCAAGTCGTCAAGAGGCAACCCACCGGAGGAGACACTGCACTGCTGCCGAGTCACTTCGGTGGTGTTCAGTGGCGCCTGTTCTGATCTAACATATGCAGGACACCACCTACTAAGCCCCCTACTGACGACAATAATTGCTTAGTCGCGGAGCCGGCGTGAGTGAGCTCTCCCTCCGGAGGGCGCCACCACGTCCGTCCAACGACAGCCCCCATGGACTCGCCGATACCGGTGACCCCGACGGAACCAAACCAAGACCACAGACGTGGAGAGGACATCGAAATTGAGGTCACCAAGAGAGCAGGGCATGAAGGGCCACAGAATCTGAGACATTTTTTTATGCTGATCGTTGAGAATGAGGATGATTAAGATGATGCTACGGATTTCCATTTCGGTCTGAGACTACATGACAGGGCTGTACTCTACGCTTCCTTTCATAATATATCCCGGCGTCAACCAGGCCCGAGAGATACAGGCACCTGCAGTGTTGATCAGGAAATTTGAGCAACACTCTCAGAAACGCATCCATTAAGTGGATGAAACTCGACTGTGTGGTCCCAGTCTTCCCAACTGAGTCCGCAGCAAACTCAACTCTGGGTAGGAGTCGGTCGGGGCAGAAAAACCCACATGACTCTGATGGGATTCGAATCCACGACCTCCCAGTTGGAAGTCCGCGACGCTAACCACTTCGCCACGGTGGCTGGTCAACAGTAGAGGTCTTGATCCATGTTTATACACTAAGATTTCTTCAGTACCTAGTACAGGTCGCAATCCATGTTCATACCCTGTATTTTCTGTACCAGACTGTAAAGGTCTTGATCCATGTTTATACACTGTACGTTCTGTACCACGTAGTAAAGGTCTTGATTCATGTTCATACTTTGTGTTTTCCTTACAAAGTGTGAAGGTTGTGGTCATGCACCTGCACTTTGTTTTCTCACTGCATAGGGAAGGTCTCGATCCATGTACATGCACTACGCTTTCTTCTCCAATTAGTAAAGGGCTTGATCCATTTTAATGCTCCGATTTTCTGCACCATGTAGTAAAGGTTTGGATCCATTTTAATGCTCCGATTTTCTGCACCATGTAGTAAAGGTTTGGATCCATTTTCATGCACCACGTTCTCTCACGCAATACAGGCCTTAATCCATATTCACGCGATATGTTTTTTCCCCACAACATGAAATTAAGGTCTTTATCCATGTTCGTACACTGTTTTCTCCCTTCATTGTAAAAGTCTTGACCCATGTTCATAAACTTTGTCTTCTGGCTACACACTTAAAGTCTTGATGCGTGTTAATACACCATTTTCTCACTACATAGTAAAGGGGCTGATCCATGTTCATGGACTTTGTTTTCTCACTACGTCGTTGAAGTCTTGATTTACGTCCAGGCCCTACGTTTTCTGCGTCGCATGTTAAAGGTCTTGATCCACGTTGATTCATTGTGTTTTCAAATCACATATTGAAAGTCATGACCCCCATCTTCATACACCGTCATCTCTGCACCAGCTAAAAAGTCTTGATCCATGTTCATGCTCTATGTTCTGTGCACCACATGCTAAATGTCTTAATGCATACTCATACACCATATTTTCTGCATACATAGTCAAAGTCTATGTTCACACACTGTGTATTCCTCCCCACATTCTAAAGGCCTTGATTCATGTTGATATACTTTTGTTCTCAATTCTCGTAAAGGTCTTTATCCATTTTTATATACTGCGCTTCCGCACCATGTGGTACAGATCTTGATCCATGTGCATACACTGTTTTGTATACACATGATGAAGATCTTCATTTATATTCATTCACTGTTTTCTTACACATGATGAAGATCTTCATCTATATTGATGCACTGTTTTCTGCACCACTCAGTCAAGGTCTTCGTCCATCTTCATACATAATGTTTTGTGCACCACATGATGAAGGTCTTGATCCATGTTCACACACTTTATTCTTCGCCATAGAGTAAAGGTCTTGATCCATGTACGCACAGTTTTCTTCACCATAGAGTAAAGGTCTTGATCCATGTTCACACACTTTCTTCTTCGCCATAGAGTAAAAGCTTGATTCATGTTCACACAATGTTTTCTTCGCCATGGATAGAGTATAGGTCTTGATCCATGTTCTGACAGTGTTTTTCACCACAATGAACTGGATCAGTCTGGAAGTCAGCATAGCAATGCGCTGTGCAATTTCCCCAGTACTGTTTGCGTCAGCAATGGAAGTCATTTTAAATACAACTATGAGCCACACAGGATCAGCAGAAGGTTTTGATCAGGTTTAAACACCGTGTGTTCTGCATCATAGAGTAAAGTTCATGATGCATGTTGATTGAAACGCTTTTTTTTTACACCACATAGGAAAGGTCTTGATCCGTGTTGATGCATGGTGTTTTCTGCACCACTTAGTAAAGTTTAGATTCATGTTCGTCCACCTTTTTTGTCCAGGGTGAAGGGGGTCCAGGGTCTCAGAGTGGTGGATGCTTCCATCATGCCCACCATCGTGTCAGGCAACACCAACGCCCCCACCATCATGATCGCCGAGAAAGCCGCCGACATCATCCGGGGCCACTAACACAGTGATCTCACCATGTGGGCCTTGACTGACATCTGTGGGTGCCACCGCTACCATTATAATATCACTGAAATAAAACGTAATATCACCAGTCATATCTAAGCTATGACGTTACAGGCTTACAGATATCATCATGTCACTTCGAAAATACTTATGTCATTTAGAGAAGCTGGTAACATTCTGAAGACAAGCAGGTTACAATGCACAGTTTCTAACACTGATGAAAATTAGCTGCATATGTCATTTAAAGACGATATGATACCGGGTAACCCACCATCAACTATCGATAATGCAGAAAGTTCGTCATGATCAAACCTTGCACTGCTATGCACCTAATACCACAGCATCCTTAAAACGTAATATCTTATCTGGACAGCTCCGTGTCCAAAACAATCACAGACTAAAACATTTGTAGTATGCATCGCCACAAAACGCCAGTGCCGTTCACGCTGATTCTGTTTGGATTGGCCACATAATCCTGTTGATAATGCCTGCATACATTTCACAATGAAATCAAGGTGGAGGCTCATACTGGACAGACAACTAACTTAGAGTCTGACGACCTGGCATGACACTCGGGGTGCATTCACTATCTCTCATGTTGCCAGATTCTAAGTCTGTTGTTTGGTACAGCATGACTCTCATCCTTACTGTATAACCGACCACACTACTGATTTTTCGTTTTCTTTTTTCATGTACTGTTTTCTTTAGCTTTTTGTTCCAACCGAGTTTCATGTCACTTTCATTCTGTGTGAATTAGGCGTTTGTTTGTTTGTTTTTTACATTAGAAATGCAGAAATTCCGAATACATATTTCATTTTGAGCTTTATATAGTTGTAAGGTGCCACTCTAGCATTTTGATCATGCTTGCAAGTAGACATCTAAACACCATTATAAACAAAATTGCTGTCATCACTGCTTGCAATGTAGACATCTAAAGCACACAATTATGAACAAAACGTTTGCTGTTTCATCACTGCTTGCAATGTAGACATCTAAAGCACACAATTATGGAACAAACGTTTGCTGTTTCATCACTGCTTGCAATGTAGACATCTAAAGCACACAATTATGAAACAAAAGTTTGCTGTTTCTGCCAGAATTTGAAGTCTCGTTGTCAGCTGCAGCATATCCTGTAGGATGCACGTTTTACATTTTGGCCTCCCCGCTTATGCTAGAGCACAACGATTCACTTCAGTTGATCAGTTTCGTACTAGTGAAACTGGACACTTTACAGCAGACTCCATAAAAAATGTGAGTTTTGAGATCTTGAAAGAGAAAACATTCGTCCGACCTGAGAATTAATGGAAGACAGATTTTAAAGCAATTTCAGCATGTTTGTAGAAAACCTCTTTTAATGAATTGTGTGCACAGGAACTGGCAGTCCTGACGTGGCCCAGTTTGATCGGCTGATATACAAACAACATGGATGGAACTGAACTAGGAAACGCCTTCTTTGTTTTTGCGTGTGCATTACGTATTTGACTTTGGACTATGACGTGGCTGTCCATTGCAAGCTTTAAAAACAGTTCCAGAGACAGCTTCCAGACTTGTTGGGAAAGCACTGGACGTTGCCAGATGCCGCTGTTCCTTGAATCCTTTCACTGGCTTCCCTTGAATGAAATCATTAAATGCGTTTTTGTTTCGCTTTTTGCCTTAACTTCTTTCTGATCTTCTGTCAGTCTATTATTCATCCTGGTGGCTTTGATCCTCTGCCGACAACTGTAGGCCCAAGTCTGTCGATGTCTGGAACAACATCTACAACTGCGACAACTGTAGGCCCAAGTCTGTCGACTCTGAACAACATCTACAAAAACTGTAGGCCCAAGTCTGTCGAGTCTAGGAACAACATCTACAACTGCGAAACTGTAGCCAAGTCGTCGATGTCTGGAACACATCTACAACTGTAGGCCCAAGTCTGTCGACATCTAGAACAACAGCTACAACTGCCGACAACTGTAGGCCCAAGTCT
Organism: Conus canariensis; assembly: GCA_033310375.1. Lineage (NCBI taxonomy): Eukaryota > Metazoa > Mollusca > Gastropoda > Neogastropoda > Conidae > Conus > Conus canariensis. The sequence goes on from CM065739.1 coordinate 57,410,181, forward strand.
GTCGACGTCTAGAACAACAGCTACAACTGCCGACAACTGTAGGCCCAAGTCTGTCGACGTCTAGAACAACAGCTACAACTGCCGACAACTGTAGGCCCAAGTCTGTCGACGTCTAGAACAACAGCTACAACTGCCGACAACTGTAGGCCCAAGTCTGTCGACGTCTAGAACAACAGCTACAACTGCCGACAACTGTAGGCCCAAGTCTGTCGACGTCTAGAACAACAGCTACAACTGCCGACAACTGTAGGCCCAAGTCTGTCGACGTCTAGAACAACAGCTACAACTGCCGACAACTGTAGGCCCAAGTCTGTCGACGTCTAGAACAACAGCTACAACTGCCGACAACTGTAGGCCCAAGTCTGTCGACGTCTAGAACAACAGCTACAACTGCCGACAACTGTAGGCCCAAGTCTGTCGATGTCTAGAACAACAGCTACAACTGCCGACAACTGTAGGCCCAAGTCTGTCGATGTCTAGAACAACAGCTACAACTGCCGACAACTGTAGGCCCAAGTCTGTCGATGTCTAGAACAACAGCTACAACTGCCGACAACTGTAGGCCCAAGTCTGTCGATGTCTAGAACAACAGCTACAACTGCGACAATTAGGCCCAATCTGTCGACTCTAGAACAACAGTACACTGCCGACAACTGTAGGCCCAAGTCTGTCATCTAGACAACACTACAACTTTATTTCCTCTCCTTTGATAAGATATTAAATGTAACAAAGGGTCTATGCAACAATTTGATTTCGATCATATAAACGTGTGTGTGTGTGTGTGTGTGTGTGTGTGTGTGTGTGTGTGTGTGTGTGTGTAAAAGTGTAACGCTACCATCTGCACGGCAAGGGCAAGAGTGAGCAAAGTCAAAGTTGGCAGATCGATGAATATTAAGATCTTTCCAGTCATTTCATGATGACGCTGAATCCTTACAGCCGTAAATCTGCAATTTACTATTTTCACCAATAAAATCAATATCACAATTTTTGTTATATAGATGATGGGCCCTTTTACGTTGATGATGATATTTTACAACTATTGCTTTACATACTGATAGAAGAGATGTCAAGTGATATTAAATGCAAAAAAAATGTGATAAATATCTTCCTACGTTTTGTCAAGATGAGACAACCCACTGCCATTTCTACCAAGCAGACGTTAAGGTATGAAATAATTCATTACCTGTTGGTAAAAAAAAAAAAGATGCTGATAGCACACTTTCTCTTAGAAATAAACCTTTAGGATGAACTTTTCACCTTGAGGAACGCACGTGCAATCAGTGCGTGATTGGCAGACAGGAGCAGTGATTAAGGTCGGGACATTTCAGAGTTGTGTTCTTGGGGCAGAAGAAGAGCCAGTCGACGAGAGAGGGAGGGGGCGGGGGGGGGGGGGGGGGCTTTGCTGATGCAGGTAGATGGAATGAGAAGGTG
>CM065739.1:57426611-57464111 GCA_033310375.1 Conus canariensis
GGAATTGTGGTGACGGTGGTAGGGGAAGGCGTGACATTCTCTCAATAAAACCACAAAAAATGTTGACAGTAACATCTGGTCAACGACACAAACGAAAGGTCACGTATGAACATCATTATTTTCTAATCAGCCGCAGAGGTACGGTGATCAGAGTTCCAAGGTTTTTAGCAGGCTGGGAGGGCGTGGCACCATACGCTTCAAAAGCACGTGAGTCGATGAGTGTCTTAGATACAGCATTGTCCAGATCAGACGTCATGTTTTGGGGACCCCTGTATTATTCGGACACCGAAAGCTGAGGTGCATGCCCGTGCTTGTCTCAGTCGTAATGACCCTTTAGCAATATCGAATGAGGATGGTGGATTACCGAGTGGAACAACATCTTAAAATGACGCAACAGCTAATCCACGTCAATGATTTTAACTGTCCCTCATAGCTTGCTCGCGCTCATGATGTTCACAGTTCCTCTTAACGACGTCACTAGCTTTATGGTCACGTGACGACGTCTGTGACCCTGTAAGACAACCAGGTGATGCATTTCAACTTCGATATACTATTTCAGCGGCTCTACGATGATAGCGATGGCTCCTGGTGATGTTGATCCCAGGGACCTTATGGAGTCATGATGACGTCACTGACCCCGGATGATGTCGGCGGCTTTCTCGGCAATCATGATGGTGGGGGCGTTGGTGTTGCCTGACACGATGGTGGGCATGACGGAAGCATCCACCACTCTGAGACCCTGGACCCCCTTCACCCTGGACACGATTAGAACGATGAATGAATGAAAATCAACATCTTTACTGTGTGGTACAGAATACATCGTGTATGAACATGGATAAAGATCTCTACCATACGGTGAGAAAACACAGATTCTGAACAAGGATCAGCCTTTATTAGGTGGGCACAGAAAACAGTGCATGGTTATGGATCAAGGCCTTTACCATAGGGCACAGAGAATATTGTGTAAGAACAGGGATCAAGATCTCAACCATGTGAGAAGAAAACACAGTTTATGAACAAGGATCAGCCGTTACTATGTGGTTCAGAAAGCAGCGTATGGCTATGGCTCAAGACTTTATTATAGGGTACAGAAAAGTGTAGGAACATAAACCGAGAACCCTTCTATGAAGTGAGAAAATGCAGTTTATCGACATTGGTCAAGTTCTTTATCATGTGTGAAAAAACACATTGTGTGAACACATAAACCGAGAACCCTTCTATGAAGTGAGAAAATGCAGTTTATCGACATTGGTCAAGTTCTTTATCATGTGTGAAAAAACACACTGTGTGAACACATAAACCGAGAACCCTTCTATGAAGTGAGAAAATGCAGTTTATTCCACATTGGTCAAGTTCTTTATCATGTGTGAAAAAACACATTGTGTGAACACAGATCAACACTTTTATCATATGTCGAAAAAATAGTGCTTCAACCTGGAAAAGGCCTTTACTATGTGGTGAGAAAATACACTGCTTCAACAAAGATAAAGAGCTTCACTATGTGGTAAAAAATGCAGTACTTCAACAAAGATAAAGAGCTTCACTATGTGGTAAAAAACTCAGTACTTCAACGTAGATAAAGAGCTTTACTATGTGGTACAAAGTACAGTGTTTCATCGTCGATAAAGAGCTTTACTATGGGGTAAAAAATACAGTGTTTCAACATAGATAAAGAGCTTTGCTATGGGGCAAAAATAATACAGTGTTTCAACATGGGTCAGAACCTTTACTATGTGCTGAGTAAATACAGTGCTTCATCGTGGATGAAACAATCTTTACTGTGTAATAAAAAGATACAGTGTTTCAACATGGATCAAAAGCTTCACTTTGTGGTGAGAAAAACACGTTGGTTCAACGTGGATAAAGAGCTTTACTATACGGTGAAAACTACAGTGTTTCAACATGGAGCAGGATCTTTACTATGTGATGAGAAAACACGGTGGTTCAACGTGGATAAAGAGCTTTACTATACGGTGAAAAATACAGTGTTTCAACATGGATCAGGACCTTTACTATGTGATGAGAAACACAGTGGTTCAACATGGATAAACAAATGTTACTGTGTGGCTGAAATTTACCATGCTTAGAAAAATGGGGGGTAACTAAACGTAAAAGATATTCAGCTGGTGAAGTATGGTAAATATTTTGGCATGCGCAAAATGTATTCACATGTATTTCTCGTCTACATAGCCTTAGAGTGTGTTAGGTAATCTGTACAGGTACCCACAATGCTCTGCATCCCCAAGAAACTCACCTGAGTTGGGGATCCACCACAGTGGAGGGATCCTTGGGATCCCCCATCCTGCACGTGCCAATGGGGTGATAGACGGTGTCAGCGGTGTGGCGGATGTGACATCGCCAGTAGTCGTCACTGTCAAACACGTGCTGCTCGCTGCACGCCTTCACGGCTTCATCATTGTACTGAGCGTCCAGTGCGCGCATTGTGGGCGTGGTCATCAGGCGTTGGCACTCACGTATCCCTGTGGGAGGTGGACATGGTCAGAGCGATATTATTTTTAGAGCGATATGAACAAACACCCATGACATGCCAGAGCTGCGCGCACGTATTGCCATATCTCTCTGTCTCTCTCAGTTTCAGTCTCCATCTCTCTTTCTCTCTCTCTCTCTCACACACACACACACACACGCACACACACACACACACACACACACAGACACGTGCGTGCGTGCGCGGACTCTTTAAGTGTGCATGCACGCACAAACACCGCCGTATGTACATGAATAAATTAATCATAACGTTGGATTCTCCTAAATAAGGTGGACAAAATTCTTGCGTGTTGAGAGTACCATCCATCACGTTCATTCTGTTTACAGTCAGGCGGCAGCAAAACATGATAAAGAGAACCAGTTGCCTATGTGACTCACAAGTGATGAGCGAACACTAGGAGCAGAGAGAGAGCACAGTGTGGCGGGGATAAACGAGAAAGGAACAGAGACATGAAGACCTCATCCGTAAATGTTAAGAAACTGAGCCTCCATAAGAACGCAACGAATACTTGAATAAAGAACCTCTAATTTTTTGTACTTTCCTGGCAGGATTAGGATAGAAAAAATCAAGAAAGATAAATAATCGAAAGAAAAGTAAAGAAGTCTTCTGTTACTACGAAAATGATAAAACAAGGATTTCAAAAGAAGGGGTGGGAGATGGGTGGGGAGTGGCTGGTTGGAGAGAGATGGGGGGGGGGGGGGGTAGGGGAGGCTGAATGGAATGAAACAGAGGCCGTTGATGACTCAGTCTTTCAACGTCCTTTCCATGTTTTATCTCTTGTCTGCAGTCACTTTACTTCGAAGCCTCCCATTATTCAAACTTACGATTGATCGCCATCGTGTTGTCTCTTGTTTACTGCATCCAAGCAATTTCCCTTTCGTTCGTTTTGGGTCCTCAGACAAATACTCAAACATGTTCAATTATTAGTCCTCATTTTTGTTTTAACCTTATTCCTTTATGTAACTTTTCCCCCCCCCCCCCCCCATTTCCTCTTTTCTACTCCTAACAATCCCCTTTGGTAGTCCATTGGATGGTGATGTTCTTCCCGTGGGTGTTGACTCTGCCACAAAATATTGGTGTACTGGTGTTACATAGCACTGATGGGAGTGTCACAGTCGCAACAAGTCGTGCTGCTAAACAGTTTCAGTGTGTGTGTGTGGTGGGGGGGGGGGGGGGGGGGGGGGGGGGGGGGGGGGAGGGGGGGGGAGGGGCGGCTGGTGGAGAAGGAATTGACACATGTAGCAAACGTTTGTATTGTGCAGCGCTACCAGGGGAAAAGTGTTACATCATACTGTTATAACATCACTTTGTTTTGATGTCATTCGTTCTTTTATGTTCTTTTTCGTCACTTTGACGTTTTTTCCCTTGTGTTGACTGTTTACTGTTGCCTGATGAAGGGTCTAAGGCCCGAAGGCTTGTGTGTTTTTCGTTTCAACGAGGACTTCAAAGTACTCATTTTTCATTTTGTCAGTTTCACCCAGTAGACGAAAATCGACTCCAAACAGGTGTAAACAAACAGTTCCACTCACAGTTCAGAATTCAATGGCTCCTATTGCTTTCAGTAAAAGGTTCGGTAACTACATTATAACATTCTCTTTTTTCATCCCATCCCCCCCCCCCCTCTCCTCCTGCCCCAATTCCCTTCTGTCCTCACCCCCTCCCCATTTCTTTTGAAATCCTCGTTAAATGATAAGCCTGTTGATGGCGACTGAAGACTTGCTTACGTACTGTTGTTATCCCCCCCCCCCCCCCCCCCCCCCCCCCCCTTGGTTCAGGCCTACTTGTATCCCTTCTTTCTTCTTTCTTTTTTTTCTCTCTCTCTCTCTTTTTTTTTTTTTTTTTTTTTTTTGTCGGCTTGCCTGAAAAAAGATGGGAGGTCAAGGCTCCGTTACTGAATTCGTTGTTGCGTTGATTAAGCTTCAACACGTCTTTTCATGTTTTATCATCTGCCTGCATACTTACGCTTGGACACCGAAAAGGTCGTGTCCGCGTAATGGCTCATTATGCTTGTGATCTGAATACTGGCCGGGTTTTTACAGTTTTCTCAGATAAGGCCATTGTCTTCAGTGTAGCTCTTCAAATGACACCAGCACGCCACAAAATAAGGCGTGAATTATTTTTCGCCAGGTAACTTATGATGCAGCCTCTGCTCTCCACCCCTGTCTCTTCTTATGTCACCGTTCCCTCAGAAAAGTTTGCTGTCTTTTCTATTCTTGTAAGATGACCAATATCAAGTTCCTGAACAGACATGTCTTTTTTCTGCAATATTGAAGGGAAGAGAGAGATTTTAAACAGCCTATCAAATGTTCACGTCTGTGGTCGGTTTGTGTGGCGACTGTAGTGACACATAGCTGACCAACACAGTTTTTACAAAAATCTGTGATAGTCAGCACAATAATGAAAAAAGCACATTTATTTTGATGACTGGCTGCTTCTACTCTTGTATTCTATTAATTCACCCTTAACACCAATGCATTCCCCCCCCCCCCCCACACACACACCCTGGTTCAACTCCCTTCCCCTTCACCACTCTCCGCTCAGTCCCCCCTCCCCCCTTTCCCTACTTCTGGTAATGTAGGCAGCGTTGCCCTGACCTTGACATTAGCTATTACATCACTGCCACCTGCAGCAGAAAAAAGACTGACGTAAATTATTCTAATTAACTCTTTTTTATTTTCCACTTTCCTCCTCTTTCCCTTAACACCCCCCCCCCCCCTTCCATGCCATTCCCAGTTGCTCCCGATCCGCCCCCTTATGAGCCAAGGCAGTGAAAAAAAAATTCTTTGACCAAATTGTTACTATGCTCATGTTCAAATTGTTACTATATACTTGTTCACTGTTTTGTTCGTTACCTTACGGTTGGTTTTGTGTTTGCGTTATCAGTATACCAGTTTTCTACGTAGTCCATGAAGATCTGTCCTTTGAACAGTCTTCTCAACTTCATTTACCCTAAGCCATGCTGTCTGTTTTTTCTTTCTCTGCAACTTCCATCCCCATTTTTTCTGTGCTACGACAGTACCCTCTCGCCTTTTTTGTGAATGGTAACACTTAATTAGTGACAGAATGATTTGACGCAGTGTCAACACTCCCTTATGAATCACGAGCCAGGACACTGAATTCCTCTCCTCCATGCAGGTCCAGCACAGGTCACTCACCATACACGATGGGCTCCAGGTCCTCCTCTCTGGTCAGGTACTGGGGGTCAATCAAGGGGGGGTCCTGGGGTCGGGAGGACTGCAGTCTCACAGTGCCCACACTGAGGGGGCGGAGGAGGGTGGATGAACAGGACACCCCGTTGTGATCATCTCGGCTCTTCAGTCTGGCTTTCTCCTGAAACATGGCGTCATTGCTGGGTCCAGTGCTCATCCCTGGGAGTTCCGAGACCAACCACAATGTGCTCACAACCCTAAAACCACGTGCAAGAACACTAGATGTTCCCGTGGAGAACATACATCAAGATGCAACCTAGGGCAGCAGTACTCACGACCGTATGCAGCGGCCAGATGTTGAAAGTCGAGAATGCCATCGTCCTTCTTGTACAGGATCACACTAAACTATGCAGTTCTCTGTTTTTGTATATCACTGACCCCTCCAGTGAGCTTTCTCTCACATGCCATGCGAGCTGCTACATGTCACAGAAATGGAGGGACAGGTACCCATCATCCCTTCCCCATGGACTCTCTGGTATCTGCGTACCCCACGTCGCCTTGCTGTCACAACTGCTGAACGTAGTAGACTTTCCAAAGTCACCAACAGAAACCGAAAAGTCACAGGAACTTGGGCAGGCCTTGAGGAGTCAAGCAAAGAAGTGGCATGCAGGAGGAGGAAGCCATGGAAGCAAGGCGAGGGGAATGTCCAAAGTCCGGGTCAAAACAACACTGCTGGAAAAAGGGTCAAGGGAGACAGAGCCCTCGGCAGTGATCCTTCTGGACATCAGGTCAGTGACTGTGAACTTGGCCGGACCTTTTCTGAGAATGTACCTTAATACAAAGCTTGGGCAGGTGAAGATGAAGAATATGAAAGAGAAACTGAACCACTGGACGGAATAAATCTCTGGCCCTGATGCAGGTGAAACAACAGAATGAATCAAACTTAGTTCAAAGAATCCTTAGAGAATATGAAAATGCATAAATGATGTACTATGAGCATAAGAATAATGCCAATGTCGAGAGAGTAGAAATCCTATTAAGAAAAACTGTAATAAAAGAAAGCTGTTTCGAAACAGGACAAGTCACCTCTCCCATATTTGTGAGCCAGAAAAAAAACAACAACAACAGATCGTTCATGTTAGCTGCATTCCTCTAAGGACAAAGGTGTCAAGTTTTGGCAGTTTTGGATACAGACAGTATGTATTTGACTGAGTAAAATATGTGCACTATGTGAGCAGACGATTCACGTCTCTTTGCCATGCATTTGTATGAAATATGAAACACCTGAGAATACATACATTCTATCGTGTTCTTTGGTAATTTGCCACCAGCTTTCAAACTCCGCCTGCTTTGTTAAATTTTAAAATTCTTTAAGCCGTGAAGGTTAAAGAATGCATGGGGATATGTCTATGAATAAGGCAGCAAGCTTCTTCCAGCTGAAGATTTTAACATGCATTTAATACACACACAATGCAGTGTTGAAACATCCAGCTTTCCCCTCTGTTTATCATTTGTGAACTCACACACCCACACTCACACACAGACATCCACACACAAATGAGCCTGGTTAAGCGAGAAGAGGGAATGGGGTGGAGTGGGGTCATGCTTGTCATTACAGCACAGTACCTCGGGTGTAATTTGAAGCAAGGAAGCCCAGTCCACCAAAAGGTTTCCGATATGCAGCTGGACGTCAGGGTAGTCTCCCTTCCTCAGCTCCTCACTGCTGCCAAAGAACGCCATGGCGCCTACACCGCAGGGTGAACGCAGTACCCCTGGTGGGAAACCAACCATTTGCAGATCAGCCAAGTCAATAAATCAACGATCAAAGAAACGGGCAAATAAATAGACGAAATAAAAAAAGTGAATTTGTGGGAGTACCAGAATGGTTTGTTGGCCAAGGTCATATCAAGCATGAAAAAGAACAGTCCAAAGCACTGGCTAATGCTGAACAAAACTTGTATGAAATCCCTTCTTCTGTTCATTTGAACTGAAAACGCGTGTAGGCAATCCCTTCTCCAGTCCATGGAATTTGACAAAGACGTGTAGGTAAACCATTTTCTTCGGTCGACAAAACTTGACAGCACGTACAGGTAGTCTCTTCTCTAGTCCATGGAATTCGACAACACGTGTAAATCATCACTTCTTCAGTCCGTGGAATTTGACAACACATGTAGGTCATCCATTCTTTGCCGACAAAACTTGACAGCACATGTAGGTACTCCAATCTTTAGACCAAAAGGCTTGTCAACACCTAAAGGTAAATGAGTGTTCAGTCCATGTAGCTTGTCAACGCTGGTGCACAGTCTGCTCTGCAGTCTGTGAGGCCTGCCAACAGAGACAGGCGACTGGCAGGCAATGGAGAATGGAGGTGAACGGGTACACAGGGAAACATAGCAGACCAATCATTTCAGGCTGCTTTTGGGTGCTAAATGCCAGTTCACCATGCACCCTGTTCACCACATGTTCCACAGTCTATACAGCGGCGAGGGGAGGAGACCCACTAGGGGTTAACCAGGTCCATGAGCTAGGGGTGCTAGGGATCTCCTTCAGACCAACGGTCATCAGACCAGCCTGATCCTTGGGGCAGCCGGACCACATGCCGGTCAACAGTACAGGTGTTTAGATCCCCTTCAGGTCAACAGTACAGGTACTTAGATCCCCTTCAGGTCAACAGTACAGGTACTTAGATCCCCTTCAGGTCAACGGTACAGGTACTTAGATCCCCTTCAGGTCAACGGTACAGGTACTTAGATCCCCTTCAGGTCAACGGTACAGGTGTTTAGATCCCCTTCAGGTCAACAGTACAGGTACTTAGATCCCCTTCAGGTCAACGGTACAGGTACTTAGATCCCCTTAGGTCAACGGTACAGGTACTTAGACCCCCTTCAGGTCAACGGTACAGGTACTTAGACCCCCTTCAGGTCAACGGTACAGGTACTTAGACCCCCTTCATGTCAACAGTACAGGTACTTAGATCCCCTTCAGGTCAACAGTACAGGTACTTAGATCCCCTTCAGGTCAACAGTACAGGTACTTAGATCCCCTTCAGGTCAACAATACAGGTACTTAGATCCCCTTCAGGTCAACGGTACAGGTGCTTAGATCCCCTTCAGGTCAACAGTACAGGTACTTAGATCCCCTTCAGGTCAACAGTACAGGTACTTAGATCCCCTTCAGGTCAACAATACAGGTACTTAGATCCCCTTCAGGTCAACGGTACAGGTGTTTAGATCCCCTTCAGGTCAACAGTACAGGTACTTAGATCCCCTTCAGGTCAACAGTACAGGTACTTAGATCCCCTTCAGGTCAACAGTACAGGTACTTAGATCCCCTTCAGGTCAACGGTACAGGTGCTTAGATCCCATTCAGGTCAACGTTGGTCACACGGTTTCTGAATTTGTTCAGTGGCAGCCGTCTCATTTCTGACTTCAGAAAAGACAGACAGGTCCATGAGGCATAATCTCATCTGTATGGGACAGAATCTTAATGGAACTATTCTGAAATCAACTGCGAAAAACATAAATAGGATAACGACCGAATCACACCGACATTAAGGATTTCCTCGATTAATAGGATTACGATTGATCTGTATTCACACACACACACACACACACACACACACACACACACACACACACACACACACACACACACACACACCAAATAGAGAGAGAGAGAGGAGAGGGAGAGAGAGAAGCAGCTACTTAACCAACACATTAAACAATGATCAACACAAGAATAGCCCTCACCCACTGCTACCAAGGTCAACTTGATGAACAACAATAAGCGCAGCAAGAAAAGACAACAGCAATCCCAACCACACAAACACCACACCTCACATCACCACCAGCAGTATCTAGGTCAGTTGATACAACGAACAACGATGAACACGAAACAGCGATAACATCAGACACAGCAACGCGCAATTCACCTCTCCCATCGCCGCTACTGTTACACTGGTCCAGTGGTTACCTTCTCCAAACAAGACGTATTTCAGATACTCCCTCCAGCTCGACAGCTTCTCCGGAGTGACGCCTATGGAGGAGTTGATACGAATACCGTAGTCCACCAACAGGTGATCCTGAAGGTTGTCCCCCACAGGGAGATCGGCATGGACTAGGATCTGCAGAGACACAGAGATCAGGAACAAATACAGATGCTTTTCTTGCACTACAATCCGCAGAGACACAGAGATCAGGAACAAATACAGATGCTTTTCTTGCACTACAATCCTCAGAGATACAGAGATCAGAAACAGATGATTAACGTGCACTACAATCTGCAGAGATACATAGTTCAGAAACAGATGATTTTCTTGCACTACAATCTTCAGAGATACACAGATAAGAAACAGAGGATTAACGTGCACTACAATCTGCAGAGATACAGATCATCTGCGTGCAATACAATCTGCTGACATTGAGAACAGGATCTGCATACAATGTAATCTGCTGAGACATTGAGAAAATGAACAGATGATGATCTGCATGCACTATAATCTGCACAGACGCATAAAACGGAAACACATAATGATCTGCATGCACTGTAATCTGCACAGACGCATAAAACGGAAACACATAATGATCTGCATGCACTACGCTGAAAGACACACAAAGAGCAAAAGAAACCAAGCAGATGGCGGAGGAAGGCTTGGAGACCATTGACCAGTGTGGGCTCCCTGGCAAATACAAGGTCTGGTGTCTGCAGTTCATGCTGATACCAAAGCTGCTATGGCCTCTGATGATATACGACATCTGCACCAGCATAGTGGAGGCAATGGAAGCCAAAATCAACAAGTTCACAAGGAAATGGCTTGGTGTCCCACCCTGTCTGACTGACATAGCGCTGTACTGTCGCCAAGCAAAGCTGAAACTACCCCTGAAATCCATCCTGGAGGAATACAAAGCAGGGAAGATCAGACTTCAAAGCATGCTGGAGGACTCAGGAGACAAGGTGGTAGAAGCAATTAAGCCCCAGCTGAAGACAGGCAGAAAATGGAAAGTTCAAGAGGCGATGGATTCTGCAAAAGAAAGTCTCAAGATCAGAGAAATAACAGGACACACACAGACCAACAGACAGGGACTGGGGGTGACCAAAACTGAATGGTGGTCAAAGGCCAAAGGAAAAGCCAAAAGAGACATGATGATTCAGGAGATGAGAAAAAGAAGACCAAAAAAGACTCCAAAAAGCAGTCCAGCAGAGCCAGCAAGGGCAATGGACAACGTGGGAGAATGCACTCCAAAGAAGTCTCACTTGGAATGACATTTGGCACATGGCCCCTCTCAGGATCAGCTTCATTCTCAGATCTGCATATGACCTTCTGCCCTCAAATGCAAACCTGGTGAAGTGGGGGAAAACAGACGATCCTGCATGCTCCCTCTGCCATGAAAAACAAACAGTGGAGCATGTCCTAAGCTCATGTAAAGTAGCCCTGGCTCAAGGAAGGTACACATGGAGGCACAACCAAGTGCTCAAAGAAATTGTACAAGTAGTCTGGGCTAGTACCAACACCACAAAAGGGAAAATCAGGACTCCAAAAGCACCCGCAACATTCTTCACGGCAGGAGGCAGCAAATCATGGCCAAGAACAACAGTGCCACTCGAAACATGCAGGCAGAGTCTGCTGGACGGGGCAGATGACTGGGAGTGCACTGCAGACCTCCCAGAATGGAAGAGTCACCCAGAGATCATCAGCAAGAGTGGCATGAGACCAGACATAGTAGTCCACTCTAAGTCAACCAAGCAGCTGATCATGATCGAGCTCACGGTGCCATATGAGAACAGAATGGAGGCAGCTCAAATCTACAAGACTGAAAAGTATGCTGATCTGGCAAACAGCCTGAGGAGAGAAGGCTATCAGGTCAAAGTCCTCACTGCAGAAATTGGAGCTAGGGGGTTTGTAGGAACGTCTGCATACAGCCTCATGAAACAGCTCTCAGTTGCAGGGAAGGAAAAAACCAGAGCCCTGAAAGCAATGGCAGAAGCGGCAGAGAGGTGTTCAAGCTGGATCTGGTCAAGGAGGAACAAAAGTGAACTTCATAAGGCTTAATTTCCCTACAAATATCAGGTGTCCCTGTGGCTCAGTGGTTAAAGCGCGAGTCATTAAGTGGAAAATGAGCATGTCCAGAGGGTCATGGGTTCGAATCCCAGCCATGGCTCGTCCCAAGATGGGAAAAAAAGGGGCAGCAGAGGGACATCCGGAGTCATGAACCGGGTGTGGCCCAACCTCCCTAGAGTGTCAGGAGATAAGGGCCGAAACACTTGCTTGAAGGGGGCTTCTCTTCTGAGGACTCTCTGCTGCCACGCTCTCCACGAGTTTCTTTCTACTGCACAGACGCATAAAACGGAAACACATAATGATCTGCATGCACTATAATCTGCACAGACGCATAAAACGGAAACACATAATGATCTGCATGCACTATAATCTGCACAGACGCATAAAACGGAAACACATAATGATCTGCATGAACTATGATCTGCAAAGATGCACAGAGCATAAACAGATGATGATCTGTAGGCTATGCAATCTGCAAAGACAAAGAGAACGGAAACGAATGCTGTATTGCCTGAATTTTCTAATCTACGAGCTTTCCCCCAGACTACACACACACACACACACACACACACACACACACACACACACCACCACCACCACCACCACCACACCATACACACACACACACACACACACACACACACACACACACACATAAACACACAAACATTCTCTGTCTCTCTGTCTCTGTTTGTCTGTCCACCCGCCTGTCTATCTGTCTGTCTGTGTGTCTCTCTCCCCCTCTCTTTCCCTCCCCCCCCCCCTTTCTCTTTCTCATTCACCCCACTCACCCCCAGTTCCTGTAGATGTTTCTTGGGACCGATGCCAGACAACATCAGGATCTGGGGGGAGCCGACCCCTCCTGCTGACAGGATGACCTCCTTCCTGGCCTTGACCTTGACCACCTTGTCCTTCCGGGTTACTTCCACTCCTTCCGCCCGTCCCTTTTTGATCAACACCTGCAGGTCAAGGTAAATATGGGGAGAGGGTGGAGGAGGACATGGACAAGGAGGAGGGATGGGGGGGGGGAGTAGGAGAAGAGGTGTTGGTCAGAGGATGTCAGCAACACTTACAGAGGTCCATCAGTTAAGTGGATGAAACTGTAGCACCAGTTTCCATTGGAGCCAGATAAATGCTCAGCTCGAGCTGTCAGGGTTCAGTGCACGCGACATAGGTCACACTTGTAGTGAAGCTGGAGTTCCATTCTCCTATCAGAAAGCGGTCAGGGCGCCATAGGATGAAGCCCCTCTTCATCTCCTCCCTCTGTGAAGCCCCGTACCATCAGGGAAACGTCTGGTGAAACCCTGGACAGGCTGCCGACTTTGCTGGCTGAGGACCCCGACCAGAGATGAGTGAGGCCTGTTGGTGATCTGGAGGGCCTCAGCATGTCCGTGTGTCCGCCTTCTGTGGCGTCAGAGATGGTGTGGGTGGAGGGTTTGGTCCTCCCCCAAAATGTTAAATGACGCTTATTGTCTGATTCTGTTACATCTGACCCCTTTTCTCTCCTTCTTAGCTTCTCCACCCCCCCCCCTTCTCTCTCTCTCTCTCTCTCTCTCTCTCTCTCTCTCTCTCTCTCTCCACCCTACATCCCCCATCTCCCAGTCTCCTCTCTCTCTCTCTCTCTCTCTCTCTCTCTCTCTCTCTCTCTCTCTCTCCAACCTTTGTGGCATGGGCGTTGACGACGACGTGCAGGTTAGGTCTGTGTAACACAGGATGGAGAAAGGCTTTAGATGTGCTGTAGCGGACCCCTGACCCTTGGGTGGCCTGGGTCTTTGAAAACCCTGTGGTAAGACGATAGTCGTCATCGTCATCATCATCATCATCATCATCATCATCATCATCATCAACAACAACAACAACATCATCATCATCATCATCATCAGTATCACCAGGCCAGGAATGTCCATGACGATGATCATAATGATGATGATTATCACCATCATTATCATCATCATCATCAGCAGCAGCAGCAGCAACAGCAGCAACGCACCAGGACTGTGTGTGTAACGAAGGCTTGAGAAAGGCTCTGTATATATAACTGTGAATCCTAGCCCTTGTGTGACCCGAGCCTTCACAAACCGTGTAGTAAGACACCATCGTCACCTGATTCTGTCTAAAACAAAATGAATTAAGGCTGAAGATGTGGCTCAGCTAATCCTTTTTCATCATTGGCGGCGGCGCCATGTATGGTCTGAGAATTTGTGCGCATCTGCAGTTCTTAACTGAAGATTTGACTATTCTGACGGACCATACTTTTGTCATAAAACCTTAGTCATGACTAGCACGTGCTAGAAGTATGGTACCCGGCCCTTCGCCGTATTTCTTTTGCATTAGGTTATGCGCTGAGCATAGTAGGCACAGAACATTTAGGTTACTCGCAAACGGTGTCAAACTGCATAAGAGCAAGTAAATGGGCATTATTGTGATAAACATCATTCCTCGGCTTTGTCTTTAAATCAGTCCATGTCTTTGTAAGTGTACAAAGAAGCAGAATTTAACGGTTTTAGAAAAAAAGAAGGTGCGCGCACGCGTACGCACACACACACACACACACACACACACACACACACACACACACACACACACACACACACACACTAGCAAGCATTAACGGCCAAGGCCAACAGGACATTTGTAACAGTACACAGCACTT
Source organism: Conus canariensis (assembly GCA_033310375.1). Classification (NCBI taxonomy): domain Eukaryota; kingdom Metazoa; phylum Mollusca; class Gastropoda; order Neogastropoda; family Conidae; genus Conus; species Conus canariensis. Next base: position 57,440,981 of record CM065739.1, read on the forward strand.
TTTCCATATAACAGATTTTTTGGGGGTTGCTTTTGCTTCTTTTGTTCTAGTATTCACCTCACCATCTTTTAATGTCATTCTATAGAAGGTGTGTTATAAGAAGAGCTAGTCACATTCCATCGGGCAATGAAATTGTTATGTTCGCTGAAAATGAATACAATAAAAAACAACAACAACAACAACAACCACTATATGGGACTAAGTGACAGTAAGACATGGACAGAATGGGACAAAATAGGTTACACATGGGCAGAAAAGGACAAAGTAACAGTACACAGTGACAGTAACATATGGATAGAATGGAATAAAGTGACAGTAACATATGGATAGAATGGAATAAAGTGACAGTAACATATGGATAGAATGGAATAAAGTGACAGTAACATATGGATAGAATGGAATAAAGTGACAGTAACATATGGATAGAATGGAATAAAGTGACAGTAACATATGGATAGAATGGAATAAAGTGACAGTAACATATGGATAGAATGGAATAATAAGTGACTAGTAACATATGGATAGAATGGAATAAAGTGACAGTAACATATGGATAGAATGGGACAGTGACAGTAACATATGGATAGAATGGGACAGTGACAGTAACATATGGATAGAATGGGACAGTGACAGTAACATATGGATAGAATGGGACAGTGACAGTAACATATGGATAGAATGGGACAGTGACAGTAACATATGGATATGAATGGGACAGAGTGACAGTAACATATGGATAGAATGGGACAGAGTGACAGTAACATATGGATAGAATGGGACAGAGTGACAGTAACATATGGATAGAATGGGACAGAGTGACAGAAAACTATGGATAGAATGGGACAGAGTGACAGTAACATATGGATAGAATGGGACAGAGTGACAGTAACATATGGATAGAATGGGACAGAGTGACAGTAACACATGGATAGAATGGGACAGAGTGACAGTAACATATGGATAGAATGGGACAGAGTGACAGTAACATATGGATAGAATGGGACAGAGTGACAGTAACACATGGATAGAATGGGACAGAGTGACAGTAACATATGGATAGAATGGGACAGAGTGACAGTAACACATGGATAGAATGGGACAGAGTGACAGAAACATACGGATAGAATGGGACAGAGTGACAGAAACATACGGATAGAATGGGACAGAGTGACAGAAACATACGGATAGAATGGGACAGAGTGACAGTAACACATGGATAGAATGGGACAGAGTGACAGTAATGGATAGAATGGGACAGAGTGACAGTAACACATGGATAGAATGGGACAGAGTGACAGTAATGGATAGAATGGGACAGAGTGACAGTAACACATGGATAGAATGGGACAGAGTGACAGTAATGGATAGAATGGGACAGAGTGACAGTAACACATGGATAGAATGGGACAGAGTGACAGTAAATGGATAGAATGGGACAGAGTGACAGTAACATATGGATAGAATGGGACAGAGTGACAGTAATGGATAGAATGGGACAGAGTGACAGTAACATATGGATAGAATGGGACAGAGTGACAGTAAATGGATAGAATGGGACAGAGTGACAGTAACATATGGATAGAATGGGACAGAGTGACAGTAATGGATAGAATGGGACAGAGTGACAGTAACAATGGATAGAATGGGACAGAGTGACAGTAATGGATAGAATGGGACAGAGTGACAGTAACATATGGATAAGGAAAGGACAGAGAGTGGACAAGTACATAATGGATAGAATGGGACAGAGTGACAGTAACATATGGATAGAATGGGACAGAGTGACAGTAATGGATAGAATGGGACAGAGTGACAGTAACTATATGGATAGAATGGGACAGAGTGACAGTAACATATGGATAAAAGGGGATTAAGTGACAGTAACATATGGATAGAATGGGACAGAGTGACAGTAAATATGGATAGAATGGGACAGAGTGACAGTAACATATGGATAGAATGGGACAGAGTGACAGTAACATATGGATAAAAGGGGATTAAGTGACAGTAACATATGGATAGAATGGGACAGAGTGACAGTAATGAATAGAATGGGACAGAGTGACAGTAACATATGGACAGAATGGGACAAAGTGATAGTAACAAATGGACAGAAGGGAACATAGTTACAGTAAGGTATGAACAAAACGGGGCAATGTGACACGTATACCTGAACAAAAATGGGAGGAATGACACTAAAACAAAGACAAAATGTCATAAAGTGACACTAACATATGGACGGGAGGGGACACAGTGACAGCAATGCATAGAGAGATTATAACAAAGCGACGGTTAAAACAGATTAGAACAGCAGACTGGGACAAAGCGTCAGTGACGCCTGGGCAGAACAGAACAAACTGACAGTAATACATGGACCAAGCCGAACAAACTGACAGTGACACATAGACGTTTGACAGTAATACACTGTCAGGTCCGTTTTGGCAAATTGACACCAATACCTGGACTGAAGGAACAAACTGAGAGTCATGCATGGTCAGAATATGACAAAGCGACATTCTACATGGACAAAATGCAACCGAGTCACAACTGATAGGCAAAATGACAGAAACTGACAGGGGTTCATGTGCAGACTGGGATGAAGTGGGGCATGTAAAATAACCCAGGCCGTACACCCTCCTACCAATCATTGAAGCTCCGTTGGCATCCACCAGGGGATACCCTAGCTCCTGTCCCGCTTTCCATAGCCGTTCTGACAGTTCATCTGTTCGTGGTACCTCCACTTTCAGGGGGCCTCCTGTCCCATGGTACTCTGACAGGAGAAAATTAATAAACTCTCTTTATAAGAATATCTTTACAAAGAAAAGAGCCTTTCGGCAAATTCAAAACTGGAATAATAAAAACTAAACCTGAAAACTTATCTCTTGCTACAGACATATTCACTGCAGAGAACATCTTTTCATGAAGATTTCTTTAGCCATGAACATAAAATCCGCTTTTAAGACAAAAGTAGTACGCATCGCCAACCAAGTCGATTAAAATTTCCCACGCAGAAAATAATATGCAAATGAAGATTCATTATCAAAGCAAAAATCATCGTGAAGGGAAAAAAGACTAGCCCTCTCTCCAAACAAACAAACAAAACTTCTTTCCGTGGAAACAAAGTAAACTGGTCTTCTCACCATCCAAACGGGCTAAACACCTGTCTGTCTATCCAACCATATTAAACAATGACACTGTCCATCCAACCAAGTTAGACAATGCCATTGTCCATCCAAACAACTTAATTGTCTCCATCCCACCCAAACAGACCAGGCAGTTACTTTCCTCATTCAAACAAAGCATCAAAAAAAAAAAAAAAAAAAAAAAAAAAAAGCTACGCCATCTCTGTCCTCCTCCAAACAAGCAAACCCCTCCCTTTCTTCATCCAAACCAACCAACCCATCCCCATCTCCGCCTAACCAAAAACAAGCTAAGCCATTGCATTTTCCTTTTTATCTTTTTTTCTTTTTTTTGTGCTCGTGTCATTTGCGTTTTTCCTGTCTATAGAAGACTTCGGGTTCAAATCCCGTTGTATCTGTATGGTCATTCATTTCTTTCATTTCTTAGGCTGGCTAGAAACACAAGAGGACAGCTATACCATGCTGTTGTCCGAACGTAGGTGCTAGCCAATCACCGGGTCAAGTGGAGGCTCCTTGCTCCACTTCTTTTTAGACAAGCCACTTGCGGTACCTCTACGACCCGGGAGGGTTATGGGACAGGCGAAGTGACCCTTCTATCAGTCACTCCGTGGGCAGTTGACAGACATTTCCTTTACTTCTTTTCAGAGAATTTAAACACACAATGCACTACGGCTAGTGGACAAGAAATAATGCCCCAAGCCGCATTTAAACGGGTCCGTTTGTATGTGTATCTGCAACCACATACAGATTCTCGTGTGCAAGAAATAGCTAAATATATCAAATGTTTCGCCTGTAGATTTAAATACAGGTAAAGCTTTTAAAAAATGCGCGAAAAATCACAACACTGGAGTGTGACACCACACGTTTCTCCTAATCAATAACACATTTAAATCTTAACTACGAATTCTAAGTCTCTCTAATACTAACCTGAGTTTTGGAATTCGGGGTCCCTCATGTCCTCCGATTTCAAAAAGTACGGCAGTACTTCCTTGTAGCTCCAGCCTTTAGCACCGACCTTGACCCAGTTATCGTAGTCATGGCGACTGCCCCGTATATACAACATGCCATTGATAGTGGAGGAACCCCCCAACACTTTGCCTCGAGGCCAGTAGGATTTCTGATCAACACACACAGTGCTGTGATCAATACTGTCACTGACACAACAGTAGGATTTCTGATCAACACACGCAGTGCTGTGATCAATACTGTCACTGACACAACAGTAGGATTTCTGATCAACACACACAGTGCTGTGATCAATACTGTCACTGACACAACAGTAGGATTTCTGATCAACACACACAGTGCTGTGATCAATACTGTCACTGACACAACAGTAGGATTTCTGATCAACACACACAATGCTGTGATCAATACTGTCACTGACACAACAGTAGGATTTCTGATCAACACACACAGTACTGTGATCAATACTGTCACTGACACAACAGTAGGATTTCTGATCAACACACACAATGCTGTGATCAATACTGTCACTGACACAACAGTAGGATTTCTGATCAACACACACACAGCAGTGATAACGACTGTCACTGACTGAAATTTACAATGTACTGAGATGGCTTTTGTAAAGATTCAAATTTTTGATAAAGGTTTGCCATTTATGAGCAAATACGAATGCTTAAATTGCTGTTTCAACATGCTGCACTTGTTTGATTCATAATTCAGAAACTTATCAAGACTACTTAGCTATGCTTGGCGAGATATATCTACCATCTTAATCTGATATCTAATGTCATATTTATTCATATCCCGCACCTTTGCCCGGTGGAAATGGCATGAAATGATCCAGTTTTCAGAAAACGTAAATGAACAATGATTGTAGTATTTGCTTATTATGTTATTCAACATAATGTAAAGGAATAATTGTAACTGGACAGAATGTAGAGAGAATATAGATAGATAGATAGATAGATAGATAGATAGATAGATAGATAGATAGATAGATAGATAGATACAGATATATAGATAGATAGATGAATAGATAGATACACAGATGGATGGATGGATAGAGAGAGAGACAGACAGACAGACAGACATACAGACAGATAGATAGATAAATAGATAGAGAGAGACATACATACATACAGACAGACAGACAGAGAGATATATAGATAGATAGACAGATAGATAAATAGCATATAAGTTTTTTTTTGCATCAGTCCAGTATCATTTCAAGACAATGGAATCGTTTTGTTTTGTGTCCTGTTTTTGGCATTTCCCTCACCTGTCCATCATAGGCAAAGGAGCTGTGATTCTGGGGCTGGGTGGAGTACATCCAGTTGTACTGACTGCTGGCGAAGATGTCTACGGCGCCCATGGGCATGGAGAGGGAGGACACCCCCCTGTCATCCCCTCCCGCCTCCAGCAGCAACACGCGCGAGTCTGGGTCTTCTGACAGCCGATTGGCCAGCACGCAGCCCGCTGACCCCGCCCCCACTGGGTAAGGAAGATGGAGATAAGTGTGTGTGTGTGTGTGTGTGTGTGTGTGTGTGTGTGTGTGTGTGTGTGGTGTGTAACAGTTCATACTTCTGACTTCAAATTCTAAATGTGTAAAAATGGTGGTAAAATGAACGTTGAAAAACAATAACAAAGCATGCAAAGTAACGGCAAACAAGTAAAAAAATGAAACTCAGAAGCTACCATTCTGCAGGCTACTATTTCTTCATATACGTATTTCACTGAGATGAAAATAGTTTGAACCAAGTGTGAAAACTGAAGACTAAAACTTCACTATCAGCTGTAACCATGATTTTGTAGAAAAGTGATAACTTAATCGCTCAGCATTTGTCGGGTATCCACATTTGGACCTTGCTCTTGAACAGACTGCACACTCCAAAAACACATCCTACGTAACATTTGGCACGCAGTGAACACTTTTTCCAGCAAGATAATGACCGCTGCAGAACCTCGTGCATGGATGGAAATGGCAAAAAGCCTCTTCTAATTTTGAAAAATTGAGTCTCACCACAACTCGTGTTTCGTCATCAGCACCCATCCAACATCCCACGGTCGCCAATAAGATTAAAAAGAAAGCTACTCTCTGCGTTCAGGATGACTGGAATGAATGCCCAAGAAGACTGGAAAAAAAATTCTGTGGCCCCTCAACTATGCCAGCGAAGTAAAGCTCAGAAATGTTCTGAACAGTGTACAGCCACAAGCAGATACTGATATTCCCGAAGAACAGGCTGGATTCTGCAGAGACAGAAGTTCTACTGAACCGATTTTTTTTTTATCAACCTAACCATCGCTTGGATTTCTGATGGTTTAACCCCCAAACCACTGTTGCCGTGTCAGTCATCACGTGGTTTGAATTGTGTGTGAGGGCTTCCAAGTCGTCCTCCAGCAGTGACAGTGGGGGAAGTTGCCTTAAATGGCCGCTTGGATTTGTTCAGCGATGTCAGGATATTTTTAATTACCTGATCATATTCTTTTGAAAACATACCTGAAAACGATACAAAATTATTTCGGAAAAGGAAGCATTGAAACAACTGTGCAGTTGAGAAGACTCGTCAGAGAACAGTAGAAATAAACCACGAAAAGGAAGGAATAAGCATGACAAACATAAACAATTCATTAACCTGGTATTATCGGCAATGAATCAGAAAGCTCGATTCATCTGACAGTGGCAGTGATCTCGAGTTCTTACATGGTATGTTGACAAAACAGCACACGAAGATGTTATTTTTGAAATCAGCTCTCTTCTAGACAATTAAAACACACGTAAAGACATAAAACATGAATGTTTGAAAAGGTAAGTATCGTGGATTTATCTAGAAAATAATGTATTCAAAAGATGCTGTCGATACCATTTCCGTTATAAACACCTGTGGAAAAACGTACTGGTACGATGCAAAAAAAGCCATTTTCTCACAATTGAAAAATCACAAGTACTGAAAGAGCATGGGCCATGATAATAGTTGAATAAACCAGAATCCGATCATATAACAAATGCAAGAACACACCCCAACATGCAGTCGATATTTGCTCTGTGAAAGATTAGGATAAATCATGATGGCAAGGAACGTGACACAGAAAATAGCCGCCGATGTGAAGCCGACATGTATTGCTTAAAGAATATCTGAAAAGTGTCAGGAGACAAAAATTACCAGGCAAGAAAGAAATCAAATCGTGTGCATACCAGTGTTTTGGCAGAAAAAGAAAGAAGATTCGAAGAAATGAAAATACGTGGTGAATTCCTTTTTTTTTACAACAACAAAAGAAAAAAAAAACGCTTAAAAGAAGTATGATAGAAATCGATGCACAATATGTATTCCACATACATATCGCAAAACAAAATTAAAGTATTGTTAGACAATGAATGTGCACCAAAAAGAGATAAAATACGTTACATCAAACTTTCTCTCTCTCTCTCTCTCTCTTTTTTTTGGGGGGGGGAGGGGGGAAGGAGTGGGACTGGGGTGGGGAGGGAGGAAGTTTACCGGGAAAAGTCCGTTGCAACAAACTAGACTGATTTATTCCAAGTCAGAAATTATTCTACTTACTGAGCCAGGAACGGAGCAACGAAAGCTTTTGATGGAAATTATTCTTGCTGGCAAAATGTGCGCGTGCATTAATCACCCATCAGGATAACGTAAAAGATATACTGACCTCAAACTGCGTCAACGTGAAAACAAAACAAAACAAAAATCTAACAAACAAATGTGCGTAAACGTTTGCTAAAAGCATTCTTATACACTAACCATTTGAAACTGCTATGAAACCGAATCCCATGTAAGAATGTGGTGGGAACAATTGAAGAGGGAAAAATAAACACAATGACAGAAAGACAAACAAAGTGTCTGTCAGAGAGAGAGAGAGAGAGAGAGAGAGAGAGAGAGAGAGAGAGAGAGAGAGAGAGAGAGGGAGGGAGAAAGAGAGGGAGAAAGAGAGAGTTCCCTTGTAATCATCTCTCTCTCTCCCTCTCTCTCTCTGTCAGTCTCTGTCTCTCTCTCTTTCTCACACACACACACACACACACACACACACACACACACACACACACACACACACACACTGACCTATGATGTAGTCATAGTGGTCATCCAGGTGGTCAGTCAGAGGCAGGGGGTCAGGGAAGAACAGCCTGTGGACCATCATCGCCATGACAACCACAGCCACACCTCCCGCCACCACTGTACGGACTTGCGGCGCCATCTTGTAAGAGATCTGCTGGGGTGATCCTCACTCTGTGCACAGGAAATATTTTCCTTGACAGTGAAACACATGCATATCTGTGTGGGCCGAGTGGATGAAGCATTGTTTCTGATCAAGAAGTCTTGGGTTTGGTCCCGGCTTGAGTCAGCCAAAATTGAAATATTTTCTTTGGAGTCGGCATCAGTGCACTCCAGACAGCACTGACTCTGAACAAGGTCGGACAGAACATGACACTGTGCTTTGATCTGGAAACACACCACAGTAAAAGTCCAAAACAAGAGACACAGTTTGCCTATTGGATACACATGGTCCACACCACAGTGAAAGGCCAAAACAAGAGACACAGTTTGCCTGTAGGACTCACGTGATCAACACCACAGTGACAGGCCAAAACAAGAAACACAGTTTGCCTATCGGACTCAAATAGTCCACACCACAGTGAAAGTCCAAAACAAGAGACACAGTTTCCCTATCGGACTCACATGGTCCACACCACAGTGAAAGTCCCAAACAAGAGACACAGTTTGCCTGTGAGACTCAGATGATCAACACCACAAGGAAACGGCATAACAAGGGAGACAATTTGTCCATTGGCCTCACATGATCAACAGTGCTAAGAAAGGCTAAAACAAGAGAGACAGTCTGCCTATCCAGCTCACGTAATACACACCACCAATGAAAAGCCACAATTAGAGAGGCAGTTTGCCTACTGGATTCACATGAAAAACACCAAAAATAACGCTGAGATTTACGTTCAACAGCAGGGAATTCCAATATCGCTTTTGAACATTCAGTGTCCAACTGAGCCGGTCAAAAAATGCAAAAAGTCGCCGAAACTGGCCATGACTGTCGTCTCAATGAAATGGCACTTTCTCTACTAAATATTTGTTGCCCGCAACTCAATACATCTACTCATCTCTTAAAAAATTAAATAAAGGCACGGCAGACAACAAAACATCTATCTACTCACCACAGACAACGATTAAAAAGTTGCAGACGACAACAGTTATACGTTTTCTCACCTCAGAAAACAGGTGGCAGTGATGACCACTGTGAAGACGTCTGCTCACCTCAGAAACCAGCCGAAAGCGGGAGCGGCAGACAACTCGGACAGACTGGGTCAACAGCAGGGGAGAGAAGTGTGTTTCCGCATTGTACTGCAGTGTGACATGGCATGTTCACTACGTATTAGCGCAGTGTTACCTTTTCATGAAAAAAAAGTGTTGAAAAGAGGCCAGGTCAACACAACGCGTTAAGTGTTCGAGCAGCATATGTTCAGATAGGTCCACATTTTCCTACAGCGTGTGTTCAGATGGCACTATGTTTTCCTACAGTATGTGTTCACACAGCTCGCCATTTTTTTTCTACTGCATTTCTTCCTGGCAGTTCAGACACTTGCACATTTTCCAACAGGATGTATTAAGTTAAAATACGTTTTCCTACAGAAAATGGTCAATCAGCAATACTTTTTCACAACACTTTCCTACGGTATGTATTCAGACAGCAGTGCATGTTCCTATAGAGCGTACCATCTTGCCGGTCTAGCTTACGGAGTGTGTTTATATGTCAAGAATAACTCAGATAACTTTCTGGTTGTATATCAAGATCCAACTATGGTGAGAGTACACCTCCAGATTCATTATGATGGTCTAGATGACCACATAGAGCCCTGGTCATCACGAATTCGTCAGATAATAATTAATCAACATCCTTACGCATATTGGTGAAGAAGTCAACCGTTACACTTAAACCATTGTTCTTTAAAGACAGAAGGAAAATATCAAAAATACGGTTAAATGGTACAAAATACGTAACAGTATCACAAAGGCAATAAGAAAACGCAAAATAGACAGCTAAAATCACTATGGATGTTTGTAACTTCACTGCATTGTCGGCAGGGAATAAATTGATGTCGGTGAGTGAGTCGTCATCTGTTCTTGACACTAAGAGACTGAATGGTTTTCACACAAAGCTACAGGTTGGTCGCCATTTATGAAGGCAGAACACGTCCAATAAAGCGGGACTAGCGAATTGAAGTCGTTTGGGGGAAAAAAACGCGTCATATTAAGCGGAACTGAATTGAAGTCGTTTAGGAAAGAAAAACGTCAAATAATGCAGGACCTAGTGAATTGAAGTCGTTTAGGAAAGAAAAACGTCAAATAAATCGGGACCTAGTGAATTGAAGTCGTTTAGGAAAGAAAAACGTCAAATAACGCAGGACCTAGTGAATTGAAGTCGTTTAGGAAAGAAAAACATCAAATAAATCGGGACCTAGTGAACTGAAGTCGTTTAGGAAAGAAAAACGTCAAATAAAGCAGGACTTGCGAATTGAAGTCGTTTAGGAAAGAAAAACGTCAAATAAAGCGGAACCTAGTGAATTGAAGTTGTTTAGGAAAGAAAACGTCAAACAATGCAGGACCTAGTGAATTGAAGTCGTTTAGGAAAGAAAAACGTCAAATAACGCAGGACCTAGTGAACTGAAGTCGTTTAGGAAAGAAAAACGTCAAATAAAGCAGGGCTTGCGAATTGAAGTCGTTTAGGAAAGAAAAACGTCAAATAAAGCGGGACCTAGTGAATTGAAGTTGTTTAGGAAAGAAAAACGTCAAATAACGCAGGACCTAGTGAACTGAAGTCGTTTTGGAAAGAAAAACGTCAAATAAATCGGGACCTAGTGAACTGAAGTCGTTTAGGAAAGAAAAACGTCAAATAAATCGGGACCTAGTGAATTGAAGTCGTTTAGGAAAGAAAAACGTCAAATAATGCAGGACCTAGTGAACTGAAGTCGTTTAGGAAAGAAAACGTCAAACAATGCAGGACCTAGTGAATTGAAGTCGCTTAGGAAAGAAAAACGTCAAATAAATCGGACCTAGTCAAATGAAGTCGTTTAGGAAAGAAAAACGTCAAATAAATCGGAACCTAGTGAATTGAAGTCGTTTAGGAAAGAAAAACGTCAAATAAATCGGGACCTAGTGAATTGAAGTCGTTTAGGAAAGAAAAACGTCAAATAATGCAGGACCTAGTGAATTGAAGTCGTTTAGGAAAGAAAAACGTCAAATAAATCGGGACCTAGTGAACTGAAGTCGTTCAGGAAAGAAAAACGTCAAATAATGCAGGACCTAGTGAATTGAAGTCGTTTAGGAAAGAAAAACGTCAAATAAAGCGGGACCTAGTGAATTGAAGTCGTTTAGGAAAGAAAAACGTCAAATAACGCAGGACATAGTGAACTGAAGTCGTTTAGGAAAGAAAAACGTCAAATAACGCAGGACCTAGTGAATTGAAGTCGTTTAGGAAAGAAAAACGTCAAATAAAGGAGGACTAGTGAATTGAAGTCGTTTAGGAAAGAAACCCGTCAAATAAATCGGGACCTAGTGAATTAAAGTCGTTTAGGAAAGAAAAACGTCAAATAATGCTGGACCTAGTGAATTGAAGTCGTTTAGGAAAGAAAAACGTCAAATAACGCAGGACTAGTGAACTGAAGTCGTTTAGGAAAGAAAAACGTCAAATAAAGCAGGACTAGTGAATTGAAGTCGTTTAGGAAAGAAAAACGTCAAATAAAGGAGGACTAGTGAATTGAAGTCGTTTAGGAAAGAAACCCGTCAAATAAATCGGGACCTAGTGAATTAAAGTCGTTTAGGAAAGAAAAACGTCAAATAATGCTGGACCTAGTGAATGAAGTCGTTTAGGAAAGAAAAACGTCAAATAACGCAGGACTAGTGAACTGAAGTCGTTTAGGAAAGAAAAACGTCAAATAAAGCAGGACTAGTGAATTGAAGTCGTTTAGGAAAGAAAAATGTCAAATAAAGCGGGACCTAGTGAAGTGAAGTCGTTTAGGAAATAAAACCATCCAATAAAGCGGGACCTACTGAACTGAAGTCGTTTACGGGGGAGCAAAAAACCCTGTCGATAAAAGCAGGACTTCCTGTTTTCCCCAGACACTTCTTTTAAAACTGCCACTTCTTGTGAATGTTCGGGATTTGTGCTGGTATAGACTGTGGGATATATGTGCTCTGTATCTGTGCGTGCGTGCGTGCGAGCGCGCGCGCGCGCGCGCGTGTGTGTATATGTGTGTGTGTGTGTGTGTGTGTGTGTGTGTGTGTGTGTGTGTGTGTGTGTGAGTGTGTGTGTGTGCGCGCGCGCGCGCGAGCGCGTCTGCGTGCTTACGTGCGGCAAAGGCTTACCTTTCTGTAATGTAATTCTTTGTGTGTACTCAGGCCCATGACTTATCATACCAGAACTAATGGCACTGGCATCAGTCCGTATGCAAGATCACTACCTCCACCACACTACATTGAAAGGTTGCTCCCCCCCCCCCCCCCCCCCCCTTCAACCTGCTTTACCTTTTCCTCTCATATTCTAACAGAGCTGTGGGGACTCCATCCTTTTTTTTTCCCCTTATTTTCTCACTTTGTTTTTTTTTTCTTTTACATAAATCTGACTCTTACGCACCGTGTGCACAATCTGTGTGTTCACATACTAATGGACGTTCTCTTGCTGATTTTGATGTTTTATCGTTTGATACAAAGCGTCTGGCTTCTTCTTATGTACTGATGTTTGGTGTGCTGACACTTTCATACTGTCACGTTTACCATTTTCAACCGGAAGAATATGTCATCCACATTCTTTTTCCCAGGTCTGAAGCATTCCTAGCCACCTCTTCTCTCCCTCCCTACCCCCCCCCCTCTCTCTCGATCCTTCTCTCTCTCTCTCTCTCTCTCTCTCTCTCTCTCTCTCTCTCTCTCTCTCCGCACGTTAGGCACAAAGTTAACGTTGAACAATCTTGATTATATATTTTTCCCAGTTAATGGAAGCACACACTACCATGTAAGTAAATACAAAGCAGTCAAACACAGCAAGCTTCCAAAGGTGACGGCAGAAGCGAGGAGTGGGAGTGCGGGTGGAAGATGTACAAGGCCGCAGTTGGTTTTGGTGATGTTGATGGAGTGGGGGGAAGGAGGCGGGAATGAAGGACGCGGAGGTGAAGGAGGCGGTGGTTGGGGAGAGAGGCAACGCTACTTCAGTAAACCATCGCGACAGGGAACAATGACATGCGTTCAACCTGAAACAGGTCACGTACGCCAACACTAGTTTGACCCGCTGCCGTGGTGAAGCGGTCATAGTCCCACAAGCTAGCGGTTGCGGGGTTGTCAGTTCGAGTCCCAGTTCCAACTGGCTCCCACACGGAGTTAACTATGCTCTAGGGTTAAGTGGGAAGAGCGAAGCCACTCAGCCGAGTTTCATCCGTTTAAAGGATGTGTCTCCGAGTGTTCCTCAAATTCCCTGACCAACACTGCAGGTGTCTGTATCTCCCGTGTGTGGTTGTCCTGTGATCTGTTACCTCAGAAAGCGCAGAGTACAGCCCTGTCGCGTTGTCTCAGACGAGAAGGCAGCCTCATTACCTCATCGCCTTTACCTCCCCCTCAATTGTCCGAGGAGCAGCGACGAGTGATGCTGCGTGGTGTCTTAATGGAATGCCCTGTGCGTGCCTGTACCCTATGTGAACACAGCCCAGGCTTCCAAGGATGGTGCAGGATGACTCCCAGCTGGTTGGTTCAGCAGTTGAGGACAGTATTTCTCTGAGTCCTACCTGGACCTTCAGGCGTGTCTTTATCTTCTTTAGTCCTGTCGTGTTGTCTCAGACGAGAATGCAACTTCATTACTTCATCATCTTTGCCTCGTCTTCACCGACTGTTGTATAAAAGTGTTTCAGACTCTGTGTCTCTCTATACCCTGCTCTTCTGCTGAGCTGACGGGACCTCCTCTCCTTGTCCTTCCCGCGCAAAGTCCATGACGCAGACGTCGGTGACGGCAAGTTAGATGACGCAGTGATGTCCTTAAGAGAGAGACACCCCGTCACGCTTGTTCCGCCTCTAAGCCAGCATCGTCGTTAGTGGCAGGCTGTTGTCCTGGGTCTGTTGGGCACCAGACACCACCGAAAATCCACGAGCTGATTCGACGATAGGGCAGTGTCTGCTTTGGTGGCTGACCTCTTGACCACCTGTTGTGGACTGCTTTCTGTTACAGGACAACGCTAGATACGGCTGGGGTGAACAGCGTGAAAGTAATGCAACTGAAGAACGGGAGGGAAAGACGACACACACAAAGTCTGGACAAAAAACCTGGTAGTATTTTGTCGTTAACGTAAATCATAGGGCAGAAAAACCCAGACAATTGTACACCGTAAGGAAAGAAAATGAAAAGAAAAATTACTGTTCCGCCCAGCGAAAGAGACAAACAAATTACAGGACAAAACACGACAGTTCCGACCTCTTTGGTCTTCTTCAGGCAAGACAAACCACATTCAGGACAATGAAAACAAAGAACGAACAATCACTTACCTCCTGACAAACACCACATTCAGGACAACTGAAACACAAACGAACGAGAACAATCACTCATCTCCTGACAAACAGCATTCAGGACAATGAAAACAAAGAACGAACAATCACTCATCTCCTCAAATTGGGCGCACAATGGACGCGGAATGGAAGGAAAGATTAAAGTCAAAACAGAAAGTAACGTAAGGAACGTTTCAAGTTCTTCATATCCTGTTAGCCGAAGGTCCAATCACCTGTCAGAGATTTGCAGAGTCTATGGCACGGTATGATAGAATGCCTCTAGGGCGGCATAATGTGTTAAGATTACGCAAGAAGCCAGTCGGTTTTTGTAATAGCACATTATCAATTATTTCTGCGCAGGATTTTAGCATTTCCTCCAAATGACATTAGTAGCTTGCTTTTGTGTGTTGTGTGTGTGTGGTGTGTGTGTGCGTGCGTGCGTGCGTGCGTGCGTGCGTGCGTGCGTGCGTGCGTGCGTGCGTGCGTGCGTGCGTGCGTGCGTGCGTGTGTGTGTGTGTGTGTGTGTTTGTAATATCTGTGATCCTATAACAGCTTGATCATGACTATACACGACCACTTGTGGGTACTCTAGCTGCTCTATGTTGAATGCGGAGGCACCGAGTGACGTCAGTCAGCAACCATAGTCATGATGACGTCACAGACCCCGGATGATGTCGGCGGCCTTCTCGGCAATCATGATGGTGGGGGCGTTGGTGTTGCCTGACACGATGGTGGGCATGATGGAAGCATCCACCACTCTGAGACCCTGGACCCCCTTCACCCTGGAGTGAGGAAACAGCGTGTCAATGTGGATCAAGACCTTTGTCAGGTCGTGAGTGAACACAGTGTATTAGCGGGGATCAGGACCTTTATTATGTGACGACAGAACACACTGTATTCACGTAACCAAGACCTTTATTATGTGGCGAAAAAAACACTCTCTATTTACGTGGATCAAGACTTTAACAATGCGGTGAAAAAACACAGTGTATTTACGAGGATCAAGACCTGTATCATGTGTTGAAAGAACACTGTTATGTACATGAATCAAGACCTTTGTTATGTGGATCTTACCATGTGATGAAGAAAACACAACGTATGAACATGAATTATGACCTTTAACATGTTAAGAACAAACACGGTGCATGAAGATGGATCGAGACCTTTACTATGTGGTACAGAACACTGTGTGAAGATGGATCAAGACCTTTACTATGTGATACAGAAAACTGTGTGAAGAAGATGGATCGAGACTTCTACAACATGATAAAGAAAATCATATGGATCTAGACTTTTTACCGTACTATGAAGGAAATCAGTATTTACACAAGGTTTAAGATTTTTACTCTGTGAGAAAACACACAGCATAATCACGAGTTAAGATCTTTACTATGTAGTGAATAAACGACAGTGCCTGGACATCGACCATGACCTCCACTGTATGGTCAGAGAACGTAATGTATGAACATGGATCACGACCTCTGTTTTGTGATGCAAAAACGTTATGCAATGAAGAACTATATGAAATGGTGAGAAAGGAACTGTTGAAGGGGGTGGCTGTTTGTATTGGTCAGTCCGTGGATTTCCAGGTGCTGGTGCCCAGCAGTTGAGATACATTCCGGGCTGTGACTGTGACGTCTTCTCTCTTTTTTTTCGTTCCTTCAGTCCAGGTGTTGCGCGAGGTTTCCATTGTTTGGCTCAACTGTTCATTCTTTGTCGTCTATACACGAAAAGCTAAGTAGAAGTGTTTGGGAATATGTTCAACGAAAAAGCCTATGGTATGTCCTCCATGAACCCCTCCCTCCATTTCTTGTACTGTTTTTTTTTCACATAATAATCTATTAGCAGTAACTCCTTCGAGTGTGGCCTTATGGCTTTGTACATGCTGTTTAGCGCATATGGACTCGCCTGCACTGTCTCTTTAACGCATTAATTAAACATTGTATTGTTTGTCAGTTGCCTTTTTATTTCTTCTTATTCGCAAAGGCGCGTGCTCTAGCTAAACACGTCCAACCTAGTTCTTACTCTTAGTTCATTACTGCGCAAGTCCTGGATTTAGCTAAAGACGTCCAACCTAGCTTCTACTCTTAGTTCATTGTTGCGTAAGTCCTGGATTTAGCTAAAGACGTCCAACCTAGCTCCTACTCTTAGTTCATCACTGCGCAAGTCCTGGATTTAGCTAAAGACGTCCAACCTAGTTCTTACTCTTAGTTCATTACTGCGCAAGTCCTGGATTTAGCTAAAGACGTCCAACCTAACTCCTACTCTTAGTTCATCACTGCGCAAGTCCTGGATTTAGCTAAAGACGTCCAACCTAGCTCCTACTCTTAGTTCATTGTTGCGTAAGTCCTGGATTTAGCTAAAGACGTCCAACCTAGCTCCTACTCTTAGTTCATCACTGCGCAAGTCCTGGATTTAGCTAAAGACGTCCAACCTACCTCCTATCTTAGTTCATTACTGCGCAAGTCCTGGATTTAGCTAAAGACGTCCAACCTAGCTCCTACTCTTAGTTCATTGTTGCGCAAGTCCTGGATTTAGCTAAAGACGTCCAACCTAGCTCCTACTCTTAGTTCATCACTGCGCAAGTCCTGGATTTAGCTAAAGACGTCCAACCTAGCTCCTACTCTTAGTTCATCACTGCGCAAGTCCTGGATTTAGCTAAAGACGTCCAGCCTAGCTCCTACTCTTAGTTCATTACTGCGTAAGTCCTGGATTTAGCTAAAGGCGTCCAGCCTAGCTCCTACTCTTAGTTCATTACTGCGTAAATCCTGGATTTTGATCTGTGTTATTATTATTCTGGGTAGAATATGACATAAGCTCGAAATGCCTATCTACTTATTAAAAACAATCCACCTTGAGTTTACATTTTGACCAGTACAAGAAATTTACTATGTTCCAGAAAAAGGGTTAATATCACCTAGACTGCTTTTAGCGTGCGAGAAGTGGTGAATAGTTAAGTAGAGGCGATCTGTGTTCACAAATGCTTTTCGTATACATAAATATACCTCTGAGTATTCTCGTCATAATAATAATAATAATGATAATAATAATGTGGACTGTTTCTATAGCGCCCTTCGTAACAACGGAGGAGACAGGGCGCTTTACAAATGTTAACAAATCAATATTTCAAATGTACACACGCACGCACGCACGCATACACGCACGCATACTGGCACACACATTGTATAACACAGTGAACAGCTCATTCGTACACGAGCAAGTGTGCAAGTGACTGGTAACAACTGATTAATATTTCAGGTGGGTAATCTGCAACTGGCGTTTAAACAGGTAAGTCTGAAGGGCAGAGTTTAAAGTCGGGGAAGGAAGGGACATGACGTTCTTGGAAAGGTAGCGAATTCCAGAGTATCGCCACAGAAATGAGAATGCTCCAGAACAGTGTACCTGGTGTGTGTTGCCCTGGTAAGCTTATCCACCATGCTCTGCCATCATCCCCCCCATCTCCCCCCCCCCACACACACACACCACCTGAGCTCAGAGTCCACCACAGTGGAAGGGTCTTCGGGATCCCCCATTTTGCACGTGCCAACCGGATGGTGGAACGACACAGCGGTGTGGCGGATGTGACATCGCCAGTAGTCGTCACTGTCAAACACGTGCTGCTCGCTGCACGCCTTCACAGCTTCATCATTGTACTGAGCGTCCAGTGCGCGCATTGTGGGCGTGGTCATCAGGCGTTGGCACTGACGTATCCCTGTGGGAGGTGGACATGGTCAGAGCAACGTAGACGTGCACCCAGTACGTGTTTGGGCAATACTGATATACACCTGTTCGGGTCTGACATTGTGCTAACAGCAACATTGAAGACACTGCGTCATGCATACCATCTGTATACATATGATTTATATCAGTTTGGATCGAAGAATGAAAACCGAATCAAAGTGCGCCCTAAACTCTGCTGGAAGAGGCTCGTGACCTCAGCACCACTGAGAACTCTGGAACAACAAGACTGTGCTTCTGTCTGTTGTCCTTCTGTCAGACTGTAGGTCTGCCTTCTTGCCAGAACCAAAAATTGCCCCAAAACAAATTGCTTATTACCGGTGGTCCACGAATTGTCTTCAGGAATGCGGCAGACACGCGTTTCTACAAACCTTGTCTGTGAACAGGCAGAATTCATCAACTGTTTCGGTCAGGGCGCACGTGAAAACCTCCCCTGACCAGCTTGAGTTTGGCTGTCCGTGGGAAGACACGTTTCAAGTGAGGCATACACATGCTTTTGAGTAGCTTCATTCGTACTGAATATTATCATGGTGTCAAACGTTTCTTGTTTATGTTATCTCCATTCCGTATGTCTTCTTTGAATGTGATTAAATGAGGCCATTCTCGTCAGTAAATAGTCTTACAAAACTGTATTACTTTTGTAGATTTTCATGGGGTTTGTACGCTAAATTCTGCTAGTTTATCTTGTTAAAATAGCGATCGTTTCCTACATAGTCCATTAAGACATATTCTGTAAACAACGTTCTAAACTGGATTTATCTATAACTCTCTCTCTCTCTCTTTCTGTGCGTGTATGAGTGCGCGTGCGCGCGCGCGCGCGCGCGCGCGCGCGTGTGTGTGTGTCAGTGTGTGTGTGTCAGTGTGTGTGTGTGTGTGTGTGTGTGTGTGTGTGTGTGTGTGTGTGTGTGTGTGTGTGTGTGGTGTGAGTCTGGCTGGCTGCCTACTTTTCATCCCACCTTCTCGGTCTAATCATATCACCCTCTCCCTACCTTTTTTTCGGTCAATGGTAACAACGTCATATGTATGATGGCCATAGAACTGAGTTTCATCCCTCGAAACAAACTGAACGTCGCCCCTCCAAACAACCTACACTTCACCCCTTCCAGGCAAACTGAATGTCGCCCCTCCAAACAACCTACACTTCACCCCTTCCAGACAAACTGAATGTCGCCCCTCCAAACAACCTACACTTCACCCCTTCCAGACAAACTGAATGTCGCCCCTCCAAACAACCTACACTTCACCCCTTCCAGACAAACTGAATGTCGCCCCTCAAACAACCTACACTTCACCCCTTCCAGACAAACTGAATGTCGCCCCTCCAAACAACCTACACTTCACCCCTTCCAGACAAACTGAATGTCGCCCCTCCAAACAACCTACACTTCACCCCTTCCAGACAAACTGGACGTCGCCCCTCCAAACAACCTACACTTCACCCCTTCCAGACAAACTGAATGTCGCCCCTCCAAACAACCTACAGTTCACCCCTTCCAGACAAACTGAATGTCGCCCCTCCAAACAACCTACAGTTCACCCCTTCCAGACAAACTGAATGTCGCCCCTCCAAACAACCTACACTTCACCCCTTCCAGACAAACTGAATGTCGCCCCTCCAAACAACCTACACTTCACCCCTTCCAGGCAAACTGGACGTCGCCCCTCCAAACAACCTACACTTCACCCCTTCCAGGCAAACTGGACGTCGCCCCTCCAAACAACCTACACTTCACCCCTTCCAGACAAACTGACCGTCGCCCCTCCAAACAACCTACAGTTCACCCTTCCAGACAAACTGACCGTCGCCCCTCCAAACAACCTACAGTTCATCCCTTCCAGACAAACTGAACGTCGCCCCTCCAAACAACCTACAGTTCTCCCCTTCCAGGCAAACTGGACGTCGCCCCTCCAAACAACCTACAGTTCACTCCTTCCAGACAAACTGACCGTCGCCCCTCCAAACAACCTACAGTTCACCCCTTCCAGACAAACTGAACGTCACCCCTCCAAACAACCTACACTTCACCCCTTCCAGACAAACTGAACGTCACCCCTCCAAACAACCTACAGTTCACCCCTTCCAGACAAACTGAACGTTGCCCCTCCAAACAACCTACAGTTCACCCCTCTCAGACAAACTGATTTCCCCTGCAGACTTGTGGATTCTGTCTCTCCAGACAAAATAGATTCCATCCCTTCAGACAGGTCCACCACAGGTCACTCACCATACAACAGGGGCTCCAGGTCCTCCTCTCTGGTCAGGTACTGGGGGTCAATCACGGGGGGTCCTGGGGTCGGGAGGACTGCAGTCTCACAGTGCCCACACTCAGCGGGTGCAGGAGGGCGGGTACACAAGACATCCCGTTGTGGTCACGTCGGCTCGTCGTTCTGGCTCTCTCCTGAAACATAGCGTCATCCATGCGTTCACTTTGTGATGACTGTCTCCGGAAACACGCCGTCATGTGTGCGTTCACATCGTCATGGCTCTCTGCCGAAACATGGCGCCAGCTTGGCCACTTTGGGAAACATAGCATCACATCTGAATACATTTTGTCATGGCTCTCTCTTGAATACAGCGTTAGATTTGTGATCACGTTGTCACGGCTGTCTCTTAAAACACAGTGTCATCTTCGCGTTCACTTTGTCTTCGTCTCTCCTGGAACACAACGTTAGCTTCGTGTTCACTTTGTCTTAGGTCTCTCCTGGAATACAACGTTAGCTTCGTGTTCACTTTGTCTTAGGTCTCTCCTGAAACACAACGTCATCTTCTTCCTGTTCACTTTGTCTTCGTGTCTCCTGGAACACAACGTCATCTTCTTCCTGTTCACTTTGTCTTAGGTCTCTCCTGAAGCACAATGTTAGCTTTGTGTTCACTGTGTCTTAGGTCTCTCCTGAAACACAACGTAAGCTTTGTGTTCACTTTGTCTTAGGTCTCTCCTGAAACACAACGTTAGCTTTGTGTTCACTTTGTCTTAGGTCTCTCCTGGAATACAACGTTAGCTTTGTGTTCACTTTGTCTTATGTCTCTCCTGGAATACAACATTAGCTTTGTGTTCACTTTGTCTTTGGTCTCTCCTGAAACACGACGTTAGCTTGATGTTCACTTTGTCTTAGGTCTCTCCTGGAATACAACGTTAGCTTTCCGTTCATGATTCTCTTCTGAACCATTGCGTTGCCTTCGTGTTCATTTTATTACGGACCAAGAATGAATGAAGAGTTCGATGTGTCAAAAGATTAAAAGATACATTCAAAGTGAATGCTAACAAAGATGAGCACTCCGTGACAGGACCTTTAAAACAATTGAGAGAATACACACAGTCACATGACGGCTACAATCCTGATGGAGAATCAAATTACAGATTACTTTTATTGTGCAGTCGTTATATCATAAAGATGTATTTCAAACCGTCTGTTGCTTTGTCTTTTTCTTTTCAGATCTTCAGGCAGAACTTCCCTCATGTGGGCATGTGATAGGGAAATCCTTCATGATCCTATCAACGTTTAACTTCCCGTAAGTGCTGATGATATTGGTTAGTTTCAAGGTGAGGTGATGCTGCGGCAAATCTTCAGAAGAACGTAAACTGCCTAAAAAAATGCTGTTACAAATGGGGTTCCGCTGTGAAACTGGATAACAGAGAGGTACTTAATTTTAGAAATTGAGGTTTTATAGAACAACACATGACTCATTCATTTGTATATCAGCTGGTATGAAGTGGAAACTTGCAACACTTACTTTGGAGTATTTTTACTACTTTGAAATGGGAACATTTATGAATAAATTGTCATACAAATTAGGGTTTTGCTGAAGCGGATCTCAAACGATTTTTTTAGACTGAGAAATCTACCAATATACACTGTATCTAAATTCTTGTTTAAATGATTATACCGTTCTCTCTAGTTCACAGACATGAATTAAACACGTATCATACCGTCAAAAAGGTTCAGATAAATGTACCTAAAAAGTTGATTGGAGCTGGAAGAAAAATGAAAAACAAAATGGCATTTGGTGAATGTGGCAAGCTCCACGTCTATGCACCTGTCCATGTACATATTGTGAAACACTCGTGTCGATGAGGTTCCATGTCTATCCCTAGCACTGTAACATCATGTTAAATGCATAAGATATATCAAGGAGTGAAACCTGGGTCAGTCATGGTCACAATCTACTTCTAAAGTCACGGATTTGGTTGAGTGTGGGATCTTCAATGAGCAGGAGACGAACTAGAATTCATAAGTCCGCACATTCATATTGACGAACATGTTTCTTCAAAAGTGACATGGTTCTCTATCAATTGACCCAGAATCTTTAAATTGTCGCTTCGAGTGTTCAAAAGCTACCTACATTGGAGATCTCACGATTTATGACCAAAGGCAGGCTTTATATTACCTCAGAGGAAGTAGATTGCCATTGAATAAAACACCCCTTTGTGGCAAGCCTGTTGCAGACACTCATCCCCCCACCCCTAAAAAAAAACAACAACAAAAAAACAAAGTGTTATCCAAACAGTATAGATGATTTGTTTTTTTCATTTTAAATATATTTTTCTTAAATATGGAACAGCTCGGAATAAATTCTTTCCACTCTATTCAATAGCAAATTCCTATCACATTTAAAGCTCTGCCTACTGTCTTAAAGTTTTAATATTCATTTAGCTGTCAAGTTAGCAGATAACATTTGGATACATCTGTTTATAAGACACCAAAGATCTCCGCATTGTGAATCGTCAAAATATCTTACTT
>CM065739.1:57466611-57474111 GCA_033310375.1 Conus canariensis
TCTCTGAGGTATGACAACACGTGCAGCTAATCCACACTTCAGTCTCTGAGGTAGGACAACACGTGCAGCTAATCCACACTTCAGTCTCTGAGGTATGACAACACGTGCAACTAATCCACTCTTCAGTCTCTGAGGTATGACAACACGTGCAGCTAATCCACACTTCAGTCTCTGTGGTATGACAGCACGTGCAGCTAATCCACACTTCAGTCTGAGGTATGACAACACGTGCAGCTAATCCACACTTCAGTCTGAGGTATGACAACACGTGCAGCTAATCCACACTTCAGTCTCTGAGGTATGGCAACACGTGCAGCTAATTCACACTTCAGTCTCTGAGGTATGACAACACGTGCAGCTAATCCACACTTCAGTCTCTGAGGTATGGCAACACGTGCAGCTAATCCACTCTTCAGTCTCTGAGGTATGACAACACGTGCAGCTAATCCACACTTCAGTCTCTGAGGTATGGCAACACGTGCAGCTAATTCACTCTTCAGTCTCTGAGGTATGACAACACGTGCAGCTAATCCACTCTTCAGTCTCTGAGGTATGACAACACATGCAGCTAATCCACACTTCAGTCTGAGGTATGACAACACATGCAGCTAATCCACACTTCAGTCTACAACGTGCAGCTAATCCACACTTCAGTCTGAGGTATGACAACACGTGCAGCTAATCCACACTTCAGTCTCTCTGATTGACAACACGTGCAGCTAATCCACACTTCAGTCTACACATGCAGCTAATCCACACTTCAGTCTGAGGTATGACAACACGTGCAGCTAATCCACACTTCAGTCTACACTGCAGCTAATCCACACTTCAGTCTGAGGTATAAACAACAACGTGCAGCTAATCCACACTTCAGTCTGAGGTATGACAACACGTGCAGCTAATCCACACTTCAGTCTCTCTGAGGTATGACAACACGTGCAGCTAATCCACTCTTCAGTCTCTGAGGTAATGACAACACGTGCAGGTGATCCATTCTTCCTTCCATGAACTAAGGACAAGAGTGGGAGCAGGGTGGGTGAGGATGACACAAGACGTAAAGAGCAAAGTGACAACAACAACAACAACAAAAGCACGAATACCATGGTCATTTAATGCCATGAACAACAATCAACACCACAGAAACATATACCAAGCACAACTACACCTGTCACATCACTACCACTGGCACTTGGGTCAATCCCAACCTAATGAACAACAATCAACAAGGCAATTGTAATAGCACTGAACACAGCAACACACAATCCACCCTTCACATCACCACCATTGTTAAACTGGTCCAACGGTTACCTTCTCCAAACAAGACGTATCTGAGATACTCCCTCCAGCTAGACAGCTTCTCCGGAGTGATGCCCATGGAGGAGTTGATACGAATACCGTAGTCCGTCATCACGTGATCCTGAAGGTTGTCCCCCACAGGGAGATCGGCATGGACTGGAATCTGCAGAGACACAGAGATCAGACACAGATGAAGGGTTTGTGTGGACTGGGGTCTGCAGAGACACAGAGACCAGACACAGATGAAGGGTTTGTGTGGACTGTGAACTGCAGAGACACAGAGATCAGACACAGATGAAGGGTTTGTGTGGACTGGGATCTGCAGAGACACAGAGATCAGACACAGATGAAGGGTTTGTGTGGACTGGGATCTGCAGAGACACAGAGACCAGACACGGATGAAGGGTTTGTGTGGACTGGGATCTGCAGAGACACAGAGATCAGACACGGATGAAGGGTTTGTGTGGACTGGGATCTGCAGAGACACAGGGATCAGACACAGATGAAGGGTTTGTGTAGTCTGGGATCTGCAGAGACGCAGGTACAGGCGAGGGTTGGGTTAACACGGTTCCACAGCCTCTGTACGCGGATTGTACCCAGGGGTGGCGTGGAACGCCTTCATGCAGTGTCGAATTCCTTGATGATGTGTAGGTTCCAGAGATCTGAGGCAGAACCGAAGACAATACAGCTGCAGCTCATTATAAAGCTGATCCTGTAATGCTGGAGATGAGTTTTTTTTTGCCACTGAAGTCTGTGCGTACCACGACGCGGAGATAGATGGTTTCATGCTTTCTGACAAGTTTTTCACTGCTGGATTTGACCTTTGCAGCTGAGGTTTTTAAAACTGAAACCAGCTCCCTGAAGTAGTCGCCATTTTGTTACCTCTGGAATGGTAGATTTATCCAGAAAAACGTCAGCGTCAGCAGACAATTGTCGGAAGTTGTGAAAGTAGAAAAAGTGGCTGCTGGTGACGGAATCAGTCACTCCTTTATCCTTCGCCCACCGTCCAATCTCATTGAAGCAAATTTGAAGCGGACCTTATACGCCGGCACCTGTGGTTCCAACTGCTCAGAGTACAAAACAGTTACAAACAGGAGGGACTCACAACAATCTGAATCTCCTGAGCTGACTCTCTGATTTGTGTAAATGCTGAAGAGAAAAAGAGAAGTCCCACCCGCAAATGTCAGACAACATGCTGCCAACACCCGCTTGAAACTACCAAAGCATCTTAATCCAGATAGGTAGACAGCCTCGAACATGTCAATCATGAAGATCCATGAAAGTATCAGATTCCCATGTGGCGTCGTAAGCTCTCTCCAGATAAGAAAAACAAAAGCTACACGTTGTTTGTTGATGACAGCGTTCTTGGTGGTGATTTCTAGATGTACTAAGCAGTCAATTGTGGAATGACACTTGCCCCGAATCACACAGTTCGATGGCCGAAAGGTCGCTGCTTGTAGCTTCCTACATCAGTCGAGAGCTGACCATCCATTCCTTTTATTTACAAAGGCAACTGGACACTGCTAAAGGGTGATAGTTGGCAGGATTGGTCAATTTTTTTTCTCTCATTATCTGACCACTGAAGTCAATCAGACTTGTTGTTTCATCTGGCTACGTTGTATTCTTTGTAGACGATGCTGATGTTTCGTCTGGCTACATTGTGGTCTTTGTAGACGATGCTGATGTTTTATCTGGTTCTTTGTAGACGATGCTGATGTTTCATCTGCCTACATTGTGGTCTTTGTAGACGATGCTGATGTTTTATCTGGTTCTTTGTAGACGATGCTGATGTTTCATCTGGTTCTTTGTAGACGATGCTGATGTTTTATCTGGTTCTTTGTAGACGATGCTGATGTTTCATCTGCCTACATTGTGGTCTTTGTAGACGATGCTGATGTTTTATGCTGTTATTATGTCTGATCATCCCATGAGCCTGTTGGCTTTATAATTTGACCCAAAGCCAAAGTGCAACGCTTTAACAGTCAAATGCTTCTGTACTGAAAGAGAAACAATGTGTAAATGTTATCAGTCAAAAAGCAGATGGTGCTATTGAGGAGTACGGCATATACATTAACTGCAAAAAATCAACAAACAATATCTCTTAAAGTGAAGTTCAGGTCTGAATGTCAGGTGATGAATTTTCAGATTTTCTTTTGATGAAAACTTGATCAAAACCATTTGCACAGCGTCACTGAAGAAGAAAATGAATGATAATGATATAAGAACGACAGGAATCATTGACAGGAAATGATAACAAAAACAAAAACCGCGACCGGGGCCGACACAACCTGCCATCGGTGTACTCCTCACTCATTCAGTCGCATTGTCGTGAGTTCGCTCACGGCGGTGCGCACTGAATCCAGTTCTCAACCCAGCAGTTGCGCTGAAGAAGTCGGCCGGATTGCCGACGAAAGCTACGCACACAGTGAGTAGCCTTCTTTAACTGAGTGACCTGTTCAGTCTGGTAGCCATTATAAAAACCAAAACAATACTGAAAACTTAACTCTTATAAGAAGGCACTTAAAATTCTAAGAGAACAAAGAATTGAAGGAGCACTCCTTCGACCAAAAGCGTGATGGATTTTGCTGGAGGAGAATAAAATGCAAATTACTTTGGCAGTTTGGAGAAAAGGCAACATGTAAATAAACATATATCAAAACACAGATCATACAAGATCAGAACAGGTATGAGACTGCTATGAAGAAATCGATATGAAAAGAGAAATCGAAATCTGTGAAATATCCAATATGATTGAAAATACATTGAATTTAATCATGTTAGAAGCTAGAAGGCCAAATAGCTTTAGAAGAAGCGAGTCTTGCATGGGAAAATACTGAAATCTCAACAGTCACGGCGCAGGCGTTTTCTCCTGTTCTGAAACAAGCTAGGTCTTCTTACTGTAATAGAATTATATTTTCGGCATAGATGAATGGTGAACTGATGCCAACATAAACAGAAAAAATTCTGATTTGCATTTCAAAAGAAAAATGTCGAGAGAAGACATAAAAAAAATGGAGATCTATATTTTTACTGAATGTAATGTACGAAGTAAGATCTACATGCCAACAAACAGGATCAAAACTGTTTTATTAACTTTGACAAATAAAGATTAATTGGGTTTCATTACATGGAGGTACGTAAGGGGTAATGTTAGACTGGTCTAAGACTTAATAGATTATCTAAATCGAACAAATCACCCGGACTTCTGTCACTTATCGATTTCGAGAAGACATTTGATGGGACAGACTGGAATTTTACGTTCGAAGTACTACAGGGTTTGGGGTTCGTAGAAAGCGTATTTAACTGGGCTGGTACTTATACGACAGTATCAAATCAACAATAATAACCGGTGAGAATGCATTTACACGCATTTCTGCCAATAGAGGCTGCAGACAAGGTGACCAAGTTCTTGATTATGTCCTTTGTCTGTAAAACTTCCTGCCATAGTGGTCCGACAAAAACAGAATGCAAACCTCCACCTCACAACAGTGCCCTACACATGGCCAAAACTCAACAACAACAAAAACAACAACAACGCATACACATCCACTCACACACTCACCCCCAGTTCCTGCAGATGTTTTCTAGGACCGATGCCAGACAACATCAGGAGCTTCGGAGAGCCGACCGCTCCTGCTGACAGGATGACCTCCTTGGCCTTCACCTCGACCACCTTGCCCTTCCGGATCACCTCTACTCCTTCCGCCCGTCCCTCTTTGATCATCACCTGCAAGCAAACGTGAGTAAAGAGAGAAGGTGGGGGAGGGGGGGGGGGGACTTAAGCAGGACAAGGCAGAAGGGGATAGGGAGGGGGGGGGGGAAGAGGAAGATGGGGGATGGAAGAGAGGTATTAGGGACGAAAGGGTTGGAAAGACAGAGGAAAAGATATAAACAAAGAAGAGGAGAAAGAGAAGGTAAAAAGATAGCAAATGGTGTTTTGGCTTCTATAAATCCCAGATCACATTTTACACCTTTTGAATCATGATGACAATGACACAATGTAAAGTCACAAGATTGATAAGTGCCCATGTTGATAATTGTTGCTGATATATGACACAATGATTGTATAACTGCGTTATTTTAAATTCATGATGACTAAGATGACACAATGGTTTGTTTACACTGTCGTTTTATTTTGATAATGTCGTTATGATCTAAAATGACACGAATGGTTGTTATAATGTCGTTATTTTATTCATGATTACTAAAAGATGACACAATGATTGTCATAATGTCGTTTATTTTGATTCATGATTACTAAGATGACCAACAAATGTGATTGATTCTGTTTAAGATGACACAATGATTGTTATAAGCCGTTTATTTTAATTCATGATTACTAAGATGACACAATGATTGTCATAATATTTTTTTAATTCATGATTAATAAGAGATTGACACAATTTTATTTTATCATGTCGTATTTTTATAATGTCGTTATTTTGATTCATGATTACTGAGATGACACAATGATTGTTCATAATGTCGCTTATTTTGATTCATGATTACTAAATGATCACTTAGAATGACACAATGTATTGTCATAATGATCGTATTATTTGATTCATGATTACTAAATGACACAATGATTGTCATAATGTCGTTTATTTGTTCATGATACTAGAGATGACACAATGATTGTTATATGCGTTTATTTTGTTCATGATACTAGAGAACACATGATGTCCATAATATTTATTTTAATTCATGATTAATAAGATGACACAATGATTTTATCAGTCGATTGTATAATGTGCTATTTTGATCATGATTACTGGATGACAAATGATTGTCAATGTCGCTTTTAATTCATGAATTACTAAGACACACAATGATTGTTTAGGGCCGTTTATTTATCATGATTGATAAAGGCTAGGAAATACAGCATTTACTGAGTCTTACTGAAGTATTACATCTATGTTTTTGGTTTTGCATCAAGTGTTCATTTCTATGATTTATTTGTGTTTGATAATAGGCTTCGTGTTGGTTTTGCTTTGTTTCCTGTGCTGCTGAGAACACAGTCGGCCTTCCATTGAGATTCTCTGGTTTAGCCGATGGTAGTGGTAAGAAATAGGACATTGAATCTCACCACTCCAAAGCCGCTAGTGCCTCTTGACACAGGTTTGGAGGCAAGATGGACATCCTGAAAGAGAGTGACAGACACTGTACCTGGTGGCTTCTGGCGATACTCCAAGAGACGCATCCATCGTGAAACTCTACTCTGTTGTTGCGGTCTTTCCATTTGAGCCAGCAGGATGCTCACCTCTGGGAAAGAAACATCAAGAACAAGAGACAGGACCCAGAGAAGTGCTGTCTTCAGCTGCCGAACAAACCAGCAGTCCTGCACCACCCTTGGAAGCCCATGCTGTGTTCCCATCCGGTGCACGCACACACAGGACATTCCGCTGAGACGTCAAGGGACATGACTGCTCCCTGACAGATGCCAGTGTGTAATGGCCACTGAATGAGACACGACAGATCCTCCACGCCTTGCACCCCCCCCCCCTTCCAGCCTCCTCCTCCTTCTCTCTCTCTCTCTCTCTTGAACAGAGTGTAAGATCCCACTGACAGCGGACCTCCAAACACACAAATAAATCAATTAAAAAAATGGTTGGTAGGCACTCAAGGTCTGACCAGCACGTTGGGCTAATGCGTAGGTCAGACATCCGCTGAGTCGTAGCCACGAGACCCTCTTCTTCAATTATCTCATGTTTGTTGTTAATTCATTTACCCATCAGCTTCAAATCATGCGTAGTGTGGTCTCAAAACTTAGCGGATGTGGTGTAGCGTATATGGACTAGTCCGCACGCAGTGACGCCTCCTTGATGAAACTGAAATTGAAACTGAATCTCTCTCTCTCTCTGTCTCTGTCTCTGTCTCTGTCTCTCTCTCTCCCCAACCTTTGTGACATGGGCGTTGACGACGACGTGCAGGTCAGGTCTGTGTAACACAGGATGGAGAAAGGCTCTAGATGTGCTATAGCGGACCCCTGACCCTTGGGTGACCTGGGGCTTCATAAACCCTGCAGTCAGATATGATGATAATGACAAGGATGATCATCATGATGACGATGCTCTGCTGAGTGATGGCGACAACGATGACGGCGATCATCATCTTCATCATTGTCACCATCATCATCGTCGTCGTCGTCGTCGTCGTCGTCGCGTCATCGTCATCATCGTCTTCTTCTTCGTCTTCTCCTCC
>CM065739.1:57476611-57501611 GCA_033310375.1 Conus canariensis
AGTGACAGAAATACATTCACAAATTGGAACAAAGTGACAGAAATACATTCACAACCTGGAATAAACATTCAAAGAATGACAGAAATACATTCACAACCTGGAACAAAGTGACAGAAATACATTCACAACCTGGAACAAAGTGACAGAAATACATTCACAAACTGGAACAAAGTGACAGAAATACATTCACAACCTGGAACAAAGTGACAGAAATACATTCACAAACTGGAACAAAGTGACAGAAATACATTGACAAACTGGAACAAAGTGACAGAAATACATTGACAAACTGGAACAAAGTGACAGAAATACATTGACAAACTGGAACAAAGTGACAGAAATACATTGACAAACTGGAACAAAGTGACAGAAATACATTGACAAACTGGAACAAAGTGACAGAAATACATTGACAAACTGGAACAAAGTGACAGAAATACATTCACAAACTGGAACAAAGTGACAGAAATACATTGACAAACTGGAACAAAGTGACAGAAATACATTGACAAACTGGAACAAAGTGACAGAAATACATTGACAAACTGGAACAAAGTGACAGAAATACATTGACAAACTGGAACAAAGTGACAGAGGCATGGACAGAGTGGACAAATGACAGCATTACAGGAACAGAATGGGACAAAATGACAGCATTACAGGAACAGAATGGGACAAAATGACAGCATTACAGGAACAGAATGGGACAAAATGACAGCATTACAGGAACAGAATGGGACAAAATGACAGCATTACAGGAACAGAATGGGACAAATGACAGCATTACAGGAACAGAATGGGACAAAATGACAGCATTACAGGAACAGAATGGGACAAAATGACAGCATTACAGGAACAGAATGGGACAAAATGACAGCATTACAGGAACAGAATGGGACAAAATGACAGCATTACAGGAACAGAATGGGACAAAATGACAGCATTACAGGAACAGAATGGGACAAAATGACAGCATTACAGGAACAGAATGGGACAAAATGACAGCATTACAGGAACAGAATGGGACAAAATGACAGTATTACAGGAACAGAATGGGACAAAATGACAGTATTACAGGAACAGAATGGGACAAAATGACAGTATTACAGGAACAGAATGGGACAAAATGACAGTCATTACAGGAACAGAAAGAATGGGACAAATGACACTATACAGGAACCAGAACGTACAAATGACCTATACAGACACTGAGAATGGGCACAAAATGACAGTATTACAGGAACAGAATGCGGGACAAAATGACAGTATTACAGGAACAGAATGGCGACAAATGAACAGTAATGCATAGGAACATATGACAAACATGACAGTTATTACAGGAACAGAAGCGACAAATTGACAGTATTACAGGAAACAGAATGACAAAGATGACAGTTATTACAGGAACAGAATGGGACAAATGACAGCTAATGACAAGAACCAGAATGGACTACAAAAATTGACGTATACATGGAACTAAAGAACCAATTGAACGTACTTACATGGCTAACAGAACCATGGAACGTACTACATACTAAAGACAGTGACAGGATTAACAGGAACAGAATGCACATTTGAACGTAATGCATGGACAACGAACAAGTGACAGTATTACAGGAACAGAATAGACAATTGAGATGCATGCACTAACAGAACCAAGTGAGTATTACAGGAACAGAATGCACCAAATGAACGTAATGCATGGACTAACAGAAACAAGTGACAGTATTACAGGAACAGAATGACAATGAACAATGCAGGATTACAGAACCAATGACGTTTACAGGAACAGAATAGGACCAATATGACGTATAATACAGGACTACAGAACCAAGACATATTGGAACAGAAATGACATACTATACATGGACTAACAGAACAAGAGATTCGGAAAGACCATACTAATATGGACATAACAGAACATGACAGATTGGAACAGTAGCAATGACAATGAGACTACAGAACAATGACAGTATTACAGGAACAGAATAGCACCAATTGAACGTAATACATTGACCTAACAGAACCAAGTGACAGTATTACAGGACAGAATAGCAACCAATGAACGTATACATGGACCTAACAGAACAAGTGACAGTATTACAGGAACAGAATAGCACCAATTGAACGTAATGCATGGACCTAACAGAACACAAGTGACAGTATTACAGGAACAGAATAGCACCAATACTGAAATCGGATAATGCAATGGACCAGTATACAGAAGAATGACCAATAGTGACATATATAACAGTGAATACAGGAAGAATAGCACCAATTGAACGTAATGACATGGACCTACAGAACCAAGTGACAGTATTACAGGAAACAGAATAGCACCAATTGAACGTAATGCTGGACATAACAACATGACAGTATTACAGGAACAGAATGCAAATTGAACGTACAGCACATGGACCTAACATGAACCAATGACAGTATTACAGGAACAGAATGCACAATTGACGTACTAATGGACCTAACAGAAACCAAGTGACAGTTACAGGTACAGAATGCACAATTGAACGTATACATGGACTAACAGAACCAAGTGACAGATTACAGGACAGAATAGCACATTGAACGAATGCATGGACTAACAGAACAAGTGACAGAATTACAGGAACAGAATAGCACAATTGACGTAAATACATGGACTAACAGAACCAAGTGACAGTATTACAGGAACAGAATAGAACCAAATTGAAGTATACATGGACAACAGAACCAAAGTGACAGTATTACAGGAACAGAATAGACACAATTGAACGTAATACATGGACTAAAGAACAAGTGACAGATTACAGGACAGATAGCAACCAATTTGAACGTAATGCATGGACCTAACAGAACAAGTGACAGTATTACAGGAACAGAATAGCACCAATTGAACGTAATCATGGACCTAACAGAACCAAGTGACAGTATTACAGGAACAGAATAGCACCAAATGAACGTAATACATGGACCCTAACAGAACCAAGTGACAGCATTACAGGAACAGAATGCACCAATTGAACGTAATGCATGGACCTAACAGAACCAAGTGACAGTATTACAGGAACAGAATAGCACCAATTGAACGTACATACATGGACCTAACAGAAACAAGTGACAGATTACAGGAACAGAATAGCACAAATTGAACGTAATGCATTGGACCTAACAGATACAACAAGTGACAGTATTACAGGAACAGAATAGACCAAATGAACAGTATTACATGGACCTAAAGAACCAAGTGACAGATTACAGGAAACAGAATAGCACAAATGAAGTATTCAGGACTAACAGAACAAAGTGACAGTATTACAGGAACAGAATAGCACAATTGAACGTATACATGGACCTAACTGGAACCAATGACAGTATTACAGGAACAGAATGGACAATTGACAGATACATGGACAACAGAAATGTGACGATACAGAACAGATACAGGAACAAATGGACTACAGAACAAGTGACAGTATTACAGGAACAGAATAGCACAAATGAACGTAATGACATGGACTAACAGAAACAAGTGACAGTATTACAGGAACAGAATAGCACAAATTGAACGTATACATGGACCTACATGAACAAAGTGACAGTATTACAGGAACAGAATAGCACCAATTGAAGTATTCATGGAACACTAACAGAACCAAGTGACAGTATTACAGGAACAGAATGCACCAATTGACGTATTACATGGACCTAATACAAACAGTGACAGTATTACAGGAACAGAATGGGACCAAATTGAACGTATACATGAACATACAGAACCAAGTGACAGTATTACAGGAACAGAATGCACCAAAATTGAACGTATTACATGGACTACATGGACAAATGACAGTATTACAGGAACAGAATGCACAACAATGAAGTATTACATGGACCTAAAGGACAAGTGACAGTATTACAGGAACAGAATGGACACAATTGAAGTATACATGGAACTAAACTGACCAAATGACAGTATTACAGGAACAGAATGGACACAATTGAACAGTATTACATGGACCTGAACAAACAATGACAGTATTACAGGAACAGAATAGCACCAATTGAACGTATACATGGACCTAACAGAACCAATGAAGTATTACATGGAACAGTAATAGCAACCAATTGAACGTAATACATGGACAGAATGGGACCAAGTGACAGTAATACATGGACAGAATGGGACCAAGTGACAGTAATACATGGACAGAATGGGACAAAGTGACAGTAATACATGGACAGAATGGGACCAAGTGACAGTAATACATGGACAGAATGGGACCAAGTGATAAGAAATAGACACAAATTGATGGTGGGTACATGCGTATATTGGGACAAAACGTGACACGTGACAACAGAACCCAGGCCATACACCCTCCTACCGATCATGGAGGCTCCATTGGCATCCACCAGGGGATACCCTAGCTCCTGTCCCGCTTTCCATAGCTCTTCTACCAGTTCAACTGCTCGTGGTATCTCCACTTTCAAGGGCCCTCCAGTCTTATGGTATTCTGTTACAAGAAAAGAAAAAGATTATCAAATGCTCATCAGAAAAAAATCTCAAAAGTTACATTTATCTCAAAATCAAAAGTGGAAGTGGTAAGTGAAACTGAAAAATAAGTTTCCTGCAAAGGAAGCATTCCTTGTCAGGATATCTTTTACTAGCCATGCGTTAAGAAAACATTCTCAGGAAAAGTTATATAAGCTATACAACATGTTGAAGAAAGACTTTTCCATGCTGAAAGTAATATCCAAACTGAAGTTCACAAAGAAGTTTTGGATTAGTGTGTAGAACAATAAAAAAAAGCAATAACTCTCTCTCCATCCACAAAGAGCTAAGCTACCATTCTCCTCAGGCAAACATGACATGTTACCCCTCTGTCCAGCCAGACAAGCTGAGCTTTTTTTCTTTCCATCCAAACAAGCAAAGAAATCCCTCTCTCTATATCCGCACACGCTAAGCCAAGCATGTCCCCACACCAAAAAGCCATCTCTCCTTCTGTTCAGATGAACTAAGTGATTACTCTCTCCTCTCATTCTCTCCGTTTCCTTCCCTTATGTCAGCTTTCAATCCCTACCAACAAGTGAAATCACCCTTCTCTCTTCGTCCAACCCAGCTAACCCGTCCCTCTCTCCATATACATAAGCTAAGCTATCCCCTTCTACATCCAACAAACTTATTCATTCATCCCTCTCTCCATCTAAACAATCTTCTTCATCCCTCTCTCCATCCAAACATGCTTATTCATCCCTCTCTCCATCCAAATAAGCTTGTTCATCCCTCTTTCCATTTAAACAAGCTTATTCATCCCTCTCTCTATCCAAACAAGCTTATTCATCCCTCTCTCCATACAAACAAGCTTCTTCATTCCTCTCTCCATCCAAACAAGCTTATTCATCCCTCTCTCCATCCAAACAAGCTTGTTCATCCCTCTTTCCATTCAAACAAGCTTCTTAATCCCTCTCTCTATCCAAACAAGCTTGTTCATCCCTCTCTCCATATGAACAATCTTCTTCATCCCTCTCTCCATCCAAACGAGCTTACTCATCCCTCTCCCCATCCAAACAAGCTTGTTCATCCCTCTTTCCATTTAAACAAGATTCTTCATGCATCATCCCTCTCTCTATCCAAACAAGCTTATTCATCCATCTCTCCATCCAAACAAGCTTATTCATCTCTCTTTGCATATAAACAAGCTTATTTATCCCTCTCTCTATCCAAGCAAGCTTATTCATCCCTCTCTCCACATAAACAAGCTTATCCATCCATCTCTCTATCCAAACAAGCTTCTTTGTCCCTCTCTCCACGTAAACAAGCATATCTATCCCTCTCTCTATCCAAACAAGCTTATTCATCCCTCTCTCCATCCAAACAAGCTTATTCATCCCTTTTTCCATATAAACAAGCTAACTCATCCCTCTCTCTATCGAAACAAGCGTATTAATCCCTCTCTCCATCCAAACAAGCTTATTTATCCATCTCTCCATCCAAACAAGCTTATTCATCCCTCTATCCATCCAAACAAGCTTATTCATCCCTCTATCCATCCAAACAAGCTGCGCCAACTCTCTTCTCCGTCTAAGCCAGCTTAGTCCACGCTCTCTCTCTCTCTCTCTCTCTCTCTCTCTCTCTCTCTCTCTCTCTCTCTCTCTCTCTCTCTCTCTCTCTCTCTCTCTCTCTTTCTTTCTTTCGCCTGTCACTTGTGTTTTCTCCTGTCCGTAGAATACTTAGGTACCAAAACACTTCGTTTTTGTACCGTCATTCGTTCACTCCAATCATTTGGCAGTCGAGGAACACTCTCGGTCAGTTCCTGCCTGCAGTCAGTCATTCAAAGGTCTACCTCTTATGCCCATACGTATTTGTTTCACTCGTCGTAAAATAAAAAAATAAGAAAAATGAATTAAAAAAAGGTTCAAATTACGTTGAAATGATCGAGTCATTTTTTGTTTTTGTTGCCACAAACAGACCTTCACGTGCAAGAAAAAGGTTCAAGCAAAAGTTTTGCCTGTGGATTTTGATACAGGCAAGAACAACAGTTGAAAATTATCCACACCATTTGAGTCAGGATATCAAATGTTTCTCAAGATCAATAATATATTATAATCATATGTTTTTAACGATTCTTTCAAACTCACACACACACACACACACACACACACACACACACACACACACACACACACACACACACACAACACCTGAGTTTTGGAATTCAGGGTCCCGCATGTCTTCAGATTTCAGAAAGTAGGGCAGTACTTCCTTGTAGTTCCAGCCTTTAGCACCGACCATGACCCAGTTATCGTAGTCATGGCGACTGCCACGGATATACACCATGGCGTTGATACTGGAGGTACCGCCTAGAACTTTGCCTTGAGGTAAGTAGGATTTCTGATCAACACACACACAGTGCTGTGATCAATACTGTCACTGACACAACAGTAGGATTTCTGATCAACACACACAGTACTGTGATCAATATATATAATAATAATAATAATGATTTCTTATATAGCGCTTAATCAAACGAATTTCTCTAAGCGCTTTACAAAGTCATACTACATTCACCCTTCTCATATACAATAATACACCTTACACCCAACTACAAATGCTATTACTACAATAACTAACAAATCCTAATCCTACCAATGTGACATTCACTTATTCTTCAAATATCACTACAAAAACTTAATCCTATAACGTTCAATCATACAACAAATACATATAATAGAGAACATACACATACGCTACATTTGAAAAGGCCCAGACGGCTGTGAGTTAGGTTGTACCCCCCCCCCCCTCTCCCCACAGCATTGACTAATTATGAGAAAATAGATGGGTTTTAAGTTTAGACTTGAAAGAAGAGATAGAATCTGAATGTCTGAGACAGTCTGGCAGTCTGTTCCACGTCGCTGGAGCTTGAAAAGAGAAAGATCTTTCACCAGTAGTAGTCCTGAAGCGAGTCATTCGCAGAAGGCGGTCGTCAGCACAGGAGCGTAGTTGTCGAGAGGGGGTGTAGATTTTAAGGAGATCTGAGAGATAAGAAGGTCCATTTTCAAAGAGAGCAGAGAAAGTGAGAGTTGAGATTTTGTATGAGATACGGTTTGAGACAGATAGCCAGTGAAGAGAGTGGAGGAGAGGCGAAATGTGAGCATGTTTTCTTGCTCTACAGACGACTCGGGCTGCATGATTTTGGATTCGCTGTAATCTTTCTATCAGGTATTTTGGAAGGCCGGCCAAAAGTGAGTTGCAGTAATCTATTCTAGATAAGACAAATGCGCAATGAGAGTTTTTGTAGCATCTGTAGAGAGAAGGTGACGTACAGAGCTGATATATATATATATATATATATATATATATATGTTTGTGTGTGTGTGTGTGTGTGTGTGTGTGTGTGTGTGTGTGTGTGTGTGTGTGTGTGTGTGTGTGTGTGTGTGTGTGTGTGTGTGTGTGGGTGTGTGTGTGTGTGTATTGATACTTTTGACTTAATTATCATGTTGGAGATTTATATATATATATATATATATATATATGTGTGTGTGTGTGTGTGTGTGTGTGTGTGTGTGTGTGTGTGTGTGTGTGTGTGTGTGTGTGTGCGTTCGTGTGTGTCCAACATCATAATTAAGTCAAGAGTACTATCTCTGTAGTAGTACAGTTATTCACATACAACAGTACAAATTCACGTGAAACCTTTATATTTCACGTTTGTTAATGAAGAGTTCTTTTCCCCAAAAATTAAAAAAAATATCTTGCTTATTTACAACTTCATAAAATATCCACTCCAAACTTTAATGGGTTCTTTTCTTGGACCCGTCCACTTTGACTCTAAATATTGTCAAATTCAGGTAAGTAATTTTTGTTGTGTAACTTTGGTGAAAGTATCCTTTGTCCGGCTCTTGACCCTGCTCTGGGTTAGGGACCTACAGCACAACTTCATGAACATGTTCGTGGACAGCATTCCGTTTTCATCATCCAATGTCATTAAAATCAGCAAGGCAGCATTTTGCAAACTCTTGCCAACAAATGCAACAGAACGTAGTGGCAGTCGTTAGGGTTACCATCTGCATGCTGTTACAGGTTTCAACGGAACTGGATATCGTGCCTTGCATGATTTTGTAGATACCATGATTCACCGACATCATCTTTCTTCAGTTCTAGGCTTAAAACAGGAGGAGGAAAAAAAAAACCCACTGAAACTAGGGGGTTAGCGTTAGGCTCCCCCGGGAAAAATTTTTTTAAACCAAGTGTAAATCTATGCCATTTCGCGCTTTCTGGACATGATTTCAA
This sequence comes from Conus canariensis, assembly GCA_033310375.1. NCBI lineage: Eukaryota > Metazoa > Mollusca > Gastropoda > Neogastropoda > Conidae > Conus > Conus canariensis. Next base: position 57,485,394 of record CM065739.1, read on the forward strand.
GAGATATTTAGTGCATAAAAATTGCTGTATACACGTAATTATTACAGGAAGATATATTTGGGCAAAGGGGAGAAGGGGTTAAAAACATAATAATAAAATGAACGCTCACCTTTTAACTTTAGTGTTTTACAGGTGTTCAGAAAAGGCAAGGGGGGGGGGGGGGGGGGGGGGGAGAAACACTGAAATGTTGCAAACAAACCTGGCAGAGTTGTAGTTCCACTCAGCGCCTTGACATTTGACACGTGCTTCGCTGAACGAATGTGATCCTCAAGAGCTTTCTTCCCGCGACTACCGTAACACACTTTCCTTAAGCACAGTCTGCACCAAGCTAAACATGGTGCACTTGTTTTTAATTGATGAGTCGTCAAAAGTCTGACCCACTTGAACAATGTCTGCGCGCTCCGCCATTTTGTTTTTCCAAGGAGTCCGACGGGAAACTTCTTCCAAGAAAAATCAGGGGCCATAACTTGCGCGCCGTTGCTATGAATGCTTGCCAGCCGATCACGGATGCCTTGCTCCTTTTGTTTGTTTGTTTGTTTGCTTGTTTGTTGTTTTTTTTTGACAAACTGAAATCGCGGAATTCCGCCCAGACGCGGAACATTTTAAGCCCTGAATTTCTGAGACTTACTCCAGATAGGCTGGGGACACACTTTATTTGGTTTGCGAGGTCTGTGGCAGTGTCTGCCACTGTAACTGAATATCTGAAGGTATGAACATTGGACTAACGTAACACTTGTCAGGGCAGACTCTACTCCTGTTCATAACTTTAATGCTATTGTGGAGGGCTGATTTAAAAAGCAACATGTGCTTGCTTATTTGTTTCTATTAGTTCATCAGCCTAGGCGTGTACTTGCAGCTGGGTCATTGCGCAATGAGATTTTGAAATATCTTTTTGGCGTTTGCATAAACATATTGTCAGATTAAGATTAAGATTAAGATTAAAATTATAGTCCCGTCAACAGCAGAGGTTATCTCAGGACTGTCACCACGTTTCAAACTACCACGTATATTTCCTTCTATGTTCATATGACTTAAAACAAAACATTCATCATAAACTGATCCGTAGATTCCAACAAAATGCAAGAGCAAATAGCTAAATTGCAATCAAGGAATAACCTGAAACCTTAAAGTTAGGATGATTTCAATATAACTGATGTCCAAGGGCCCTCGTTTTCCTCCTAGTTTGTCTTTGGTGTTGCTCCTCACCTGTCCATCAAAGGCAAAGGTGCTGTGAGTCTGGGGCTGGGTGAAGTATATCCAGTTGTTGGGGCTGTCGACGAAGTTTTCAACGGCGCGAAATGGAGTGGAGATGGAGGACACCCCTCTGTCATCCCCTCCCGCCTCCAGCAGCAGCACGCGTGAGTCTGGGTCTTCTGACAGCCGATTGGCCAGCACGCAGCCCGCTGACCCCGCCCCCACTGGGTAAGGAAGATGGAGATAAGATAACTAAATGTGTGTGTGTGTGTGTGTGTGTGTGTGTGTGTGTGCGTGTGTGTGTGTGTGTGTGTGTGTGTGTGTGTGTGTGTGTGTGTGTGACATCAACCTTCAGACTTCAGACTAACTTATTTCCTGTAAAATTCATAAAATTCAACAAAGAAATATAAAAAAGTAAAAGCTGGAATGTAGGAGAAAAAACAACAACCCTTATTTGCTGTGTGCTATTAGGCTGTCATGTGGATAGATATATACATAGATAGATAGGTGAACAGACAGACGGACAAACAGACAAATAGAGTGATAAAAGATTGATGGATGGATACACAGATCGATTGATGCACAGACAGACAGACAGACGGATACACACATACATACCCTACAAAATCACAGGACCAAGTTATAGCTTTTTGCCATCATTCTTCTTATCACTATTATTATTACTATTACTATTATTATCGTTATTGTCATTATCATTATCACTATGATGATAGTTGTTATTATTATTATTGTTTTTTGTTATCATTATCATTATTGCTATTACTATTATCATCATCATGATCATAACTATTATTATCATCATTATCATCATCATCATCATCATCGTCTTTATTATCATTATTATTGTAATTGTTATTATCATTATTGTTGTTGTTGTTGTTATTGATGTTGTTATTATTATTGTTGTTATCATTACAAGTATTAGGAAGAAGGCCAAAGCTGGGACAGGGTACGAAGATCACAACGGCAAGCTGCTTTTGTTTTGAACCGTCGACCACATGAGCAATGCCTGGCCTAGGATTCCCTGTACACAGCCGCTGTGACGACACAAGGGGACTCAACGGCACGCATTAGCATGGTGCCAGACCATTCATGAGCACTCCTTGTTCTCACCTCACTGCGGTACCATGTCAGTCTAGTGCCGGATTATTCGTGAGTGTTTGACGATATCAATATCGTGCCACCTAACCCATCAGATAAACAAGCTCATGCCTTAATCACTCGCTTAAAGAACATGTTGTAAAACATTAACTAAACAGGGAAACATGGCCACATCTCCTCTCCTTCGTTAGCATTGCCACATCATGTAACAAAAAAATCTTTACAGCAGCTCCCCTCCCCTTAACAATGAACAGAGTAGTAGGGCTTACAAGAAACCTCGTTTGAGGACAACACGTTTGAAAAAAATATATCACAGACTTCCCGAGGAACAAATTCAGGAGAGCGCGGCGCCAACGCCTGGACATTGAGACTCCAGAGGACAGCATCCACCAACTCGACAGAGCAGATCAAGTGACCATCTTCAGGCTGCGAACAGGACACTGCCAGCTCCTCTCCCATCTCTCACGTCTCAAACTCTCTCTCATAACGACCAGTGCCCTTGTGGTACAGGCTCCCAAACTCCCACCCAAATCTTACAGTCCTGCCCCTCCTTTGAAGCTTTGAGACGCCAGACGTGGCCCATTCCGGCTGAGGTCCAGGAGAAGCTGTGGGGACTGGCGGGGTCCCTGCAGAGGACTAACCGGATTGAGGATCTAGCATGGCCGCGAACGGCAAAGAAAGGAAGAAAGAAAATGTCACAGATGGAGCCATCAATCATGAACCTGAGATCAATACTCAAACACTATGGCTAGAATAATATGGGGCTAGACCGTAGGATCTCCTTTACAGAAATCGCATGCTACTTCAGCAAGAGAGGAGCAACAGAGAGCTCTTTACTTTACAAATACGCACCCCTTTATACTAGCACTAAACTAATGCAGCAATATTCTTCTCCCTGTACCATGTAAAGTAAGGGGGAGGTTGAAACAGAAACCTTACATAAATGAAAAAAAATCTCTATCTTAAGTAGAAGTAAATACAAATAATGATACGACGGCACACACACACACACACACACACACACACACACACACACACAGAGAGAGAGAGAGAGAGAGAGAGAGAGAGAGAGAGAGAGAGAGAGAGAGAGAGAGAGAGAGAATACGAATACGAATACGAATATTTTTATTGAGGGTAAAATGGATAAGCTTACAGCTTTTTTACACCATGCCCTCAAGAACAAGAACAATAACAAACAATATCAAAATAAACATATACATGATACACGAAAAGGAAACAATGAACAAACTTATAACGACGAAACATGATTAACATAGTAACAAGGGTTAGGTCACAATTTAGGAATAATGTACATTCGGGAAAAAGAAAGAAAAAGAAGAAACGAAAATAAGCATGTGCGCTCGTGCACGGCTCAGAACACACACACACACACACACACACACACACACACACACACACCCCACACAGTAAGCACGCACGCACACATGCGCGCACGCACGCGCGCGCACACACACACACACACACACACACGCACACACACGCACAAGCGTGTGCATGCATTTCCGCATACATAATCACTTCAGATGCTCGCCTCCTCCACACAAACACCATCGTATACCACCAAACACTTACAGTATAAGCACATGATCAATTCAAGTCATATGAAAATGCATAAAAGGACCCATCAAGTTGAGGTTGTTGTATATTATGTTACTCAACATGTTTTGACTTAACACTGTTCTATCAAATGTGAGTGGTATGCCTTCCTAAATGACAAAACGCTTGATTTGCATTTAATGTGGTCTTGCATATCATTCCATAATTTGCTTCCAGAATAAATGAGAGAAGACATAAAAAGATTAGTTCTTGGGACAGGAATGCGGATATTACGTTTGTTACGAACATTATTGATGGGAAATTTGTTGTCGAGATAAGCAGGCGTTAATTTGTTCACAATTTTAAACATGAAAACAGCTTTGTTGTAGCGACATTTAAGACTGAAGGGGAGAATATCTAATTGTTTATAATCTACAGGGACAAGAGAAGAGGATTTAAGAAGAATTAGTTTGAGAGAGCGTCTGTATAAGCTGTCAAGAGGTTTGAAGCAATTTTGACTGGCCTGATCCCAACATGTTGATGCATAATCAATATCTGGCTGGATGTATGCACGAAAAAATAGCTTTCTGGTATGTTGATCAAGAAAGAGAGAGAGAGACAGACAGACAGACAGACAGACAGACAGACGCAGGCGCAGATGCAGATGTTTATTCCAATACACCGTAACCCCTTGCAAGGGGGTATATTAATAACAAATGCACAATTCATCGATATAAATTCATTTAACAAGCTTAACACACCATTTACTACCTTGACGCATCATTTCGCATTCTGAATGCTTTACACAAATACAGAGCGAACTGCTGAATGTTCACTTCATTAGATGATGCCAATAGTATCAGTCTGAAGAAACAAGGATTTCTTAGGCATTTAGGTGGGATGCATTGCTGGCTAACAGTTTGTAGTTCAAGACAAGACAGAACAAAATGAACTTCATTTTCATGACAGAGCGGACATGTCAAATGACAATTATTCAAAGGCCTATAACAGGTAGAATGTACACAGATATCTGATACACCAAATCTGAATTTTGTCACAATATATTTAATATGTTTGTTCATTTGCATAGACAAGTGCTTTGGAATACAATGTTTAGGTTTTAACATTCTGTAACTATCAAATCAGTGACTGTCTTCGACATGAGAATTCCATTTCTGCCAGTTACAATCGATTAATCATTGCCGAAACATGGGAAGAAAACTAATTATGTCATCTATACCCCGATTCTCACTCACAAAGCCCAAACCCAAACTCGTATAATTTCAACCTTACTCTAAAGCCCAACTGCTCTTACCACCACCATCTAGCTGTAACTAACGTTTTGTATACGGCTTATGTTGTAATCTGTCAGGTGCTACTTGGGTTATTTTTAGCCAGTAACGAATGAATTTTACTAAGGAAAGCCCATGAATAGGATATGTATTAGTCTCCCCATAAGCTAAGTTATTTGGTGTTTGTACTGAAATACCGAAAAACATTTTCAAATATAAATGAGTCTTTTCAATTTATATAGAAGCAGTATTGAGACTCCATAGCTCAGCTCCGCATTGCACCATGGATTGAATTTGAGAATCGAACAATTTTTAAAGCAATGTAAGAGGCTCATTTTTGAACATACGCAGTTTCTTTATAATATAAGGTCCACCTTTTCTAAACACAATGATGTCACATTTTGCATGTCACATGTTTACCTTCAACTGGAGTGATGCAGAAGCTCTTTTTAAACTGTTTAAGTGATTTTGGAGACCAACTTTCTTCAGAAGAAAGGTGGCAGAGTGGTTAAGACGTTCGCCTGCCAATCCAACGTGTGAGAAGTGCGTGGGTTCGAGCCCTGCCTTTCTTTCCCAGTTTGAATGACAAATCGAACTGAACGTCAAGTCCATCGGATGGGGGCTATAAGCGAGTCGGACCCGTGTGCCTTCCTGGCCCCCTGCACACGTTAAAGAACCCACGGCAGTTGAAAATCGAAAAGAGCAGGGGGTTCCCCGCTGCCCTGGCAAAATTGATGTAAATTGAAGATAGCCGCCTGGTATTTCTTACCAAGCCACAAAAATTGTCACTTACTGTTATCATGTGCCATCGTGTACCGGTGAAAATGGAGGACACATATAAAACATCGTATGCATCCTATGTGAGAAACTGGAGGAATAAATGACATAAATGAAAATGAGTGACTGATATTTGAATGGTACGGGAAACGACTGAATGAGCGCCAGTAGGCTGCTCTTCGGCCGGCTCTACCTGGGTAGGCAGCCCGTTGAGTGAGTGAGGAAGTGTGTTCATTGTAAAGCGCTTAGAGCTTAGTCTGTGACCGAGGATAGGCGCTATACAAACACACAATATAATAACTACTGTTTGTGACATCAATACAACGTCATCAACTACAAACTGAGCTCCTGGCCTACCCTTGTTAACTCAATCAAGTCACAGCCAAAATGGACCAGTTTGTCCCTCAGATCACACGATTTCGGCAATTTTTAAAAAAATCATTAAAAATCAACCACTTCACCTAGGAGCATAAAACATGCATCTCTTACATCTACCTTAATCTGCTTCTTCAAATATTCAGCAGAAACTTTTATACAACTGTTAAACACAAGTGACAATTCATTTAAAATAACCTCAATGAAACTAATTGCCATGCATCCTTTGCTGAAATTCTGGCGATTCCATTGTATCATAAAATAAGTCAAAATACGTTTCATTCCGCACATACTTCTTAATGACACTGAGAACGTCATGTTCTTTTGCATTGCCCAGGGTTTCGCTGTGCACATGAGCACGAAGCAACAAAAACATACGGTCAGAATCAACATATTCACCCACACATAAGTTGCAATTATTAAGAAGTGTGGCAAACATTTAACACGACCGTTTACATCATCCCTTGACATCACCAAGAAAGAGAAAGCAGTCACATACAAAGTCTTCAAGTAAAGCAATACCGTCAAAATGAGCGAAACAGTAGTATGGTGAACCTTCAGGTGGTACATATGCACACACGTACAAGACGTTTTTTTTTTGTTTTTTTATTGTACCCAAAATGAATTTATCAACAACAAAAGCGTAAACGATGTCCGACTTAATTTTCAGTGCCTTTACAAATGAACACAATTCTTTGTCAACAAGACATAACAAGCCCCCAGATCTCCTTCCACAATACGGTTGATTTACAAAATTTGTCATTGCCAGCACACACAGACAACTGGAAATCTTCCATGAAGGCTTAAACCTGGCATATGATACCAAAAGAACTATCAAATGAAACAAAATATTCGTCGTGTAGTATGGATGATAAACCGTTTACATTACTGTGAAGGAAACAGAAGAAGTCTTTCGACCCCTTTACAGGAGTAGGAAAAATGGACTCATTTTTTATCAACAACATCGGGTGGCACAGCACACATATGCTCGGAAAACAAGTTGGACGGGTTTTGCAACACAGATTGAGCAACATCAAATACATTATTTACATTTTTAACCTGGTCGACGCCTAAAACTACACTCAGAGCACGTCGTGTTGCTACACACATCATGAATAGCACGTGCTGACAGTGTGTCGACTCCACCGCACAGCGGCAACAAAGACGGTGTCGCCCCAAAGTTTGTTCCTTTTACTGATACAGTGAAATTCCTCCAGATGAAGTGTGGACCGGCCTTCACCCTATTAAAGATTTCATTTCTACTAGTCTGTCAGCACGGTCCACTGTAAATTTCTTCCCATCAATGAGAAGATAGTTGAACACCATTGAGGCCCTCTTACCCTCTTCCCTAGCTCTCTTCAGATGTGGCGTCAACCGTTTCCTCACCTCTCTCACTTCAGCAGGGAAGTCCTCACCAATGAAAATTTTTGTCCCTTGGAGCTTGCCCTTTGCTCCCAGCACAGATACCTTCTGTTTATAAAAGACAAACCTGGCGATAATTGGCGAGTCAGGCTTGGAGTTAATACGGTGCACCCTATCAAACTTTATGTCCTTAACAATTCTCATCTTTTTTTTGATTAGGTCCTTCAAAATACGTTCACAGTCCTCCGGGGTCTCCCCGTGCTTCCGTGGCACACCGTAAAACATGAGGTTGTTGCGTTTGGACCGTCCCTCAAGTTCATTCGTCTTCCTCTCCAAGACGTCCAGCCTCCTCGTAAGGTCGACGTTCCTCCCCTGCAAGTCCTCGTTTTGCTGACGTAGACCCGTGACTTCACCTGTCAGTGCCCTCAGCTGCTCTTTCATGGCCCCGTACTCCTCCCGTAGGACGTGAAGATCTTCTTTCATCTCCGCAAAACCAGTGTCCATCCTCGACTCCATGTCCTGGACCATGCCTACAGCGTCAGACAGAATGAGTTCATTCACTGCTTCACTGGGAAATGTACCTGAAGTATTGTCTGCTCGTTCCGTGCTGGCACTAGAACCGCCTGATTTCAAGCTTGAGAGAGAGAGAGAGAGAGAGAGAGAGAGAGAGAGAGAGAGAGAGAGAGAGAGAGACAGAGAGAGAGAGAGAGAGAGAGAGAGAGAGAGAGAGAGAGAGAGTACAAACATCCCTGAGCCCTGCACTTAAACGTGTCAAAAAAAGTATCGATAATCGATCCGTGATCATTGTCTAAGGCATACAACCCACCAATGTCTCTTGACGAAAACTCAACAAGGCAACACCAGGCCACAAATTATCGAATGTAATCAATCACAATGTTCAAAGAGCAAAAGAGGTTATTATTCATTCTCTCATGATATAGTGACGCACAGATGCTGTGCATACTCGCGAGCTCGGTGGAAGTGCGCGCCACGTTTGAGAAGTGTTCACTAACGGTCAGGTAAACACGCTGACGAACTCTGGCAGTATGACATGTAGGCTTACACAGGCCATGTCTCCCAGTTTGTGGTTGGTTCAGAAGTGGTGTTGTGCTGAGGGTTTCAGTGAAAGACCAGTGCTAGGACCTTCAGTTCACGGAGGGCAGTCTTGTCTTAGCATAGCGATAGAACTGGACAGCTATAGACGAATACAGAAGTCACAGTCACAGTAGACGTAGACGTGTTTTTTTCCGAAAGGCCATAGTCCCTTAAAAGGGGGTAAATACATATCAAACCGCGCAAGTCAACTCATTTAACTTGCTTAACACATAATTTACGGTCTTAACATATCATTTCGCATTCTAAATGCCTTATACAAAGCGAACTGTTCAATTGTGTTTTCATTCAATGATGCCATTAACATAATCAGTTTGAAGAAACAAGGTTTTCTTAAGTACTTAGGTGGGATTAACTGCTGTCGAACAGCTTGTAGTTTAGAACAAGTGAGAACAAAATGAATTTCATTTTCATCAACTTCGTAACAGAGTACCACGTAAAATTACGGTCATTCAAAGGCCTGTAACGGTTAGAATGTACCTAGATATCCGATACCCCAAACCTGAATTTTGTGACAATATATGTAAAATGTCTATTAATCTGCATTGGTAAGGACCCTGGAATACAATGTGAAGGATTTAACAATCTGTAAATATCGAACCGTTGACTGTCACCAACATGGGAATTCCATCTTTGCTAGTTACAATCGATTAACCTTCGCCGAAACACGAGGATAAAACTATGTATGTCATCTACACCCTGATTCTCCCACACAAAACCCAAACCAAATTCGTACAGTTTCAACCTAACTTTAGTAGCCCAATTACTCTTACCCCTAGCGTCTAGCTGTACTAACATTTTGACTGCTTTATGTAGTAATCTTTCGGGGGGGGAGGGGGGGGGCATTCGAGTTATCTTTATCCAGTAACGAATGCATCTAACCACCGAAAGTAAATGAATTGGATATCTGTTAGTCTCCCCATAGACCCAGGTCATTTGGTGTTTGTAGTGAAACACCGAGAAACTTTTTCAATGCATACAAATGAATCTTTTCCATGTGTATAGCGGCAACTTCGAGGCCCCATAACTCAGCTCCGTACTGTACCATGGGTTGAATCTGAGAATTGAATAACAATAAAAACAATGTCAGAGACTCATTATCGAGCATACGCAGTTTGTTTAGAATACAAAGTAAACATTGTTTAGCTCTACTTATAAGATCATTGCAAGCAAATCTGAAACTTAAACAGGTTGAGAAATGTATACCCACTGCATAGCAATGCCATTATACATCCATTTTTCCCGTGCAGCAAGATAATCCACCTTTCCTAAACACCATAATATTACTTTTTGCCCTGTTTACCTTCAACTGGAGAGATTCAGTAGCTCGTTCTACACTACAGTCACAGTCATGGTGCTATTTAGCGAGTGAGACTGGACATTCTGATCCTCTGATATCATGACAGACTTGGACAAGCAAGTTCCGTTGAAGGGCTTGGCAAGAATCCCAGTGTTTGGACTGACCAGGTAAGTCAGAGTGCATGCGCGTGAATGTGCAAGAGCGCTTAAGTAAATTAACACTATTTGTGTTGGAAATTTGAATGTCAGTAAGATGATAAATAAGATATCAACCAGGGCTGGCAACTCGTCACTAGTACCATAAAATTTTCACCACTTAGACCTGTTGGTTAGCAACATTTTAGAACGGCCCCCTCTCCCTCCCCTTCCAGACTTGAGTTTATCATAGACATATACACCCTCGTTGTACAAAAACTCCACAAATACAAATACACCGTAAAGCTGATATTTTCACATGCAAACAAATAAAAGGCACACCCTAATATGGTAATAGACACAAACAATTTTCATACGTACAAACCTAACCTCGTCCGAAACCACGCATTTAAGTGCACATACACACACAAAGCACCGGCACGGACACAAGCACACTCGCACAAAATTGCCTAGCCCATCGCAATAGCGTGCGTGACGGACGGACAGACAAACTAGTATGGACAGACATTGTAAGACTGATAAACAAACGGCAAGATTTACGGTGGAAACAGGCTGACTAACAGACAGACAGACTCATAGACAGTACAGACAAGCCAGCAGTGAGATGCATGGAGCCTACTAATTCGAGCGTGAACTGGCCCGCTGAGCAGTGCTACACGGGCAACGACAAAAACGAAGAAGGGGCCCACGACCGCCCCGGGGACTTGTATGGTCCAAACTGCAGGACTGCCAGACTGTAGGCGGGTGGAGTATCCCACCAACAGCGGCAAGGGCGACTACTGCAAGACCACAGACTTCACAAACGTCCATCGACCAAGCTCCCAACTTCCTCACTGAACAAAGGGACAGAATACGGCAGTCTGTACTGTCGCGTCTCAGCTCTTCAGCGGAGGACTCCTTTCTGATATGAAGACCAGACAAGAAGTGAAGACATAAACACCAATATTCAATCTAGGAAAGGGAAGACCCCCCCCCCCCCCCCCCCAAAAGCCATGACCATCTCTCAGTATAGAGAAAACCACCCAATGATATCGCACCATAAAGGCACTGAACATGCAAGCTCAAGTACAAAATCACTGACCCCCCACCCCCACACCCTGCCCCTCTTCTTCAGAGATCGGTCTGACTCTCCCAAACCAAATTGTACAGCCCTGAAAAGGCTCTTCCATTGAAAACACTACGCAAATGAAGAAAACAGCTTTCCAAGCATGGAAGACAACATATAACAAATCATCAGTGTTACAGTAGTGAATACCTAACTGATCTTGGTTGTCATGTTGATTTTGTTACCTACAATAGTTCGCCGTCTTCAGTTCAGCAGTTTATCAGGAAAGTTGATATGCAGCTAAATGATAACAACGAGGATAATTTGAACAAACCCAGTGCATTAAGGATCATTACTGGAATGCACAAAGAAGCTGAAACTCAAATTGTTGATAAAGATGCTGTTCCAAGTGGTCTGAAAAACTAGACATTAACAATCCTGGGAAAACGTTTTTTTTAATCTACAGATTTAGAGATGTCAAACTCATATGATTCAAAACTGTTCCTAGACTTGCTGCTACAATTATTGTTGACAAAAATGTATGCAGTGTAATGCAGCCAGGGACTCAGCTAAGATTTTGTATGGAATTATAACTCTGTACGGAATTTCTGGAGCATCTCTCAGAAACATCTAGAAAAAAAATTGGGGATTTTTTTTCAATATTCATATTTCTTATAGGCTCGTGCTTCCTGGTGAATATAGATATAGAAAAACTGGTCAGATATTTGGCATGATAATGATTCTTGCCAAACATCCTATTTACAAATGTGAAATGGCAAGATGTTTTCCACATGTGTATATCTTTCAAAGATAATTGAATGACAGAGATTAAAAAGAACTACATAATGGAAAATTTAACAATGTCGTGTTCTATTTCTGTGCTTAAGGGAATTTTCAGAGATCAACGTTTTTTGAAACTGACTGAACAGATTACGTATCAGTTAAACAAAAAAGAAAGAAACAGGTCATTAGGAAAAATTAGCTCCATATGCAAGTCTTTCGTTAAAAAATGTACACCAAAAAATCATCGCACATTACGAACAATGACAATGTAATATTATGGGTATGATACAAAATTAAGAACCATATTTTCATGGCCTATCGACATCGATAGACATGATGTAGATGGATGAGACTGATTATAGTTTTTTTTTCTCTGGAATCAGCTTCATATATTTTTGAGAATAGACAACTATAAAACGAATGCCCTTCATCTTCAACAGCTTACGATGGCATCTTGTCTTGATAGGCATGCATATTTATTTTGGGATTCAAAATATACGTCTAGTCAAAATAAACTATGTCTGTAGTCAAGAAAGAAAAAATGAACAATGCACTTAAAACTACCAGCGTTGTATTTCTTCAGCATTTTACATTGTTGACTACAGCTTTCTCAGTTTGCCATTTGCAAGTCGATCAGTCTTTGAAGAAAGGTTTGCACAAATATAGTGTTCTCGTACGCTCCGATGCACGCATGCATACCTAAGCATATATTGGATAAAGACATTCATACGTTTGACAACCATTTCATTTCGTCCTACAAGTCTAGACCAAATAACACATTGTAAGCTTCTCTTGCCAGTCTGTGACTATCCATTCATGATAACTTAAACTGTCAGTGAGTTATCTAACTGCAGAGTTCACATACAAGGAAAACCTGTTCGATTCTCGATATACTGAATTATTAAGTGTTCTATGCGGGCATTCAAGCTGAGCCAGCACCTGTCTTGGAGTCTGCAATGTTCTCTTAAGCAGACTTATTGCGTCAATATCTTCTTATGCAGAGCTGTGATGATAAGACATCGAAGACGCCCTTTATGTCACTATCAGCATGCAGTCAGTTATCAAGATCAGACAACAAACACGCCATTTGTGTCACTATCACCTTGCAGTGAGTTATCAAGATCAGACACTGACTAAGCCCTTTGTGTCACTATCAAATTGCAGTAAAATATCAAGATCAGACACTGACTACGCCCTTTGTGTCACTATCACCTTGCAGTCAGTTATCAAGATCAGACACTGATTACACCCTTTGTGTCACTATCAACTTGCAGCAAGTTATCAAGATCAGACACTGACTACGCCCTTTGTGTCACTATCAACTTGCAGTCAGTTATCAAGATCAGACACTGACTACGCCCTTTGTGTCACTATCAACTTGCAGTAAATATCAAGATCAGACACTGACTACACCCTTTGTGTCACTATCAACTTGCAGTAAATATCAAGATCAGACACTGACTACGCCCTTTGTGTCACTATCAACTTGCAGTAAATATCAAGATCAGACACTGACTACACCCTTTGTGTCACTATCAACTTGCAGTAAATATCAAGATCAGACACTGACTACGCCCTTTGTGTCACTATCAACTTGCAGTAAATATCAAGATCAGACAATGACTACGCCCATCGTGTCACTTTCACTTATGCCAAGATATCGTGCTCCAATCCAGGTACTGGATCTACATAAACACCAGTCATGTCTTCTACTCTCCAAGTCTTTTTTATTTTATTCAAAAAGGTCTATTCGCCCTGTAAAATAGCTTTATTTTTCATCCTCACTAAAACGACTGACTCACAACATACAACAGTTTTCTTTCTTTCTTTCTTTTTCTTTTCTTTCTTTGTTTTTTTTTTTTTTTACTCCTTTCTAAATTGACTAACTCAGAACGCATAATAATTTTCTTACCTAAATCCTGTAGTTCTGCGCTCAAATCTTTTTTCTGTGAGATTCGTCTATGACTGCTTAGAACAGAGACCATTCCACATGTGACATAGTATTTTAAAATAGCCTTCTTTGCTAAAATGAAACTTGAGTCTACAGACTATAAGTGGGTTATAACGACAAGAATATATTAGTATATTATCTTTTCTGTTTTGCAAAAATATTCTCCTGATGTTAACTTCGAGATTGATTTAGAAAGATAGAAAATATATTCTCCTGATGTTAGTAACTTCGAGATTGATTTAGAAAGATAGGGGGTTAGTTACCACCAAGGACATAGACAAACAAAGTACGGGACAAGATAAAAAAAAAAAAAAACACTCTATACCCATTGCTTAATTGGGACGACCTAGTGTGATATTATCGTCATTAATGATAACACAATTAAATGACCGAGAACAATAGTTTACGAATATGTATATTCACTAACTATACCCTCAACTCCAGATAAGAAAGATAGTCGTTACCTCAATTTAGAGTGTAAGCATTTTAACCATAAAATTAAGGTCGCTGTTTTGAACAGAGATAATCAGCATTCTATTCGTCGCTGTTCGAGTTTTCATTTCCATTGTTTGTCCGTGGCCACGGTGTACCATTCCTCTGGGCTGTTTGTCTACCTGAGATCATGGTAACTCGTGCGAGCGTTTTCGCTTAATAGACCCATAATTGTCTCTTCTGTACGAAATGATCGTAGTCTGTCTTCGTGGGTGTTTTATACGTGACCGAAGGAAGTCAGTCCCGTTGAGGATAACATCCTTCTGCTCTTGTTTCCGAAGCTTCTTGTTATCAGTTGTCTGTTCTGTCAACTTATGACTTTGTCTACCTCTGACATACAAAAGGTCTTCAGAAGAGGAGCTTAGATCTGGCAAATCCTTGGAGCCCTGAAGTCCTCGCACATTAAGGAGGGGTAGGGGTGGGGGCTGCGTTCAGGTCATGGATTTTGGATGCTGTTCTACAGTCATCTTGTTTGTCGTTGCCTGGATTTGATCCTGCACCTTCAGGATGGTCCCGCCCGTGAGGCCCAAGTCACCTTACGATGGATGTCTCACCCTCACAGCTATTGGACACCCGTTAATTTGTGGGAAATTCAAGCCTTCGGAAGTTCACTTTTGCTCCTCCCCGACCAGATTCGGCTGGAACTCTTCTCATCTGCCTCTGCTGTTGCATACAGGGTCCTGGTCCTCTTCTACCCAGGAATCGAGATCAGTGTCGACTGCAGACTGCTGAGCCGCCTTAACCACTTGAAGATCACCTACACTGACCAGAGTCCATGCGGCACTGGACCCCAGACCCCTGAACATGTCCTCCTGCGCTGCCCTCGTACTCACGCAGCTCTACGACACAAAACCTGGCCAGGGGGAGCGGAGTTACAGGCTCAGCTTTGGGGAGCCCGTTCTGACCTGGAGAAGACCGCGGGCTTCATCATGGCAGCCGGGTTACAAGTCTGACGCACCCAGCTTCAATCGAACGCAGAGAAACAGAGAGAGAGAGATCAGTGTCATGACATCACAGACAGATGAATCTCACAACCCCCTTGCTCCAATTTCTATTGCGAGGCTTTTGGTTTGGAAGATGCATGCTGCATTCTTTTGCCTAAGAAATTCGTCTGAAAGAATTGCACTGGAAGCTGATAAACAGTATATATATTCGAGAAACATGATATTGCTAGACAAAATTAGATCATCACTAGAGGGGAAATGTTCAACATGCAGGATCAAAGACATTCTATCGAGCATATCACATTCTTTTTATGAATGTGCACCAGTGGAAGTGTTTTAAACGAAAACAGAATATTTATTCATAGGCAGAATTCAAATTAAAAGAGTACTACTTGGCTAAGAGAGCCACGAACAAAGCAGCAAAAACGCATGAAGGATTTCATACTGGTCGACAAATGGTGTAGACGCATATGTCGCCCATGGGGTTAACACACAGCACACTCATTCCTTGCCTCAAATCACGTCGACGTAGCAACAAAACAAAACAAAACAATCTCTCTCTCTCTCTCTTCCCTCTACACATACGCACGCGCGCGCGCGTACACACACACAAACACACACACACTCACGCACACACAGACACAGATACAGACAGACACAAAGACACACACACGCGCGCGTGCGCGCACACACACACACAGATACACACACACACACACACACACAATATATATATATATATATATATTTATTTAT
>CM065739.1:57506611-57549111 GCA_033310375.1 Conus canariensis
CGATCAGTGACCCTGGATAGTAATAATACTAAGAAAGAGGACATAATTTCACACAGGGATCATTTCACTGGATAGTCACAATGCCAAGCTACTAACTTCTGAAACGTTACTAGTACTACTATCTTCTGAAAACACTACTATAATTTTCATAAGTTAGTAGCATTATTACTATCTTATGAAAATTACAGTAGTGTTTTCAGAAGATAGTAGTACCAGTAACGTTTCAGAAGTTAGTCCCTTCACACACGTGCGCTTTTGGTAAACAACAGACCGCTCACTGAAAGCTGGCGACACACCACGCTGGAAAACCCTCTCCAGCAAGTGGAATGCGGTTGTTTGACACGGCAGTGACGGTTTGTTGACGGAAATCTAAACAACATCCCCCGCTGGCTTCCTCCAGTCAAGCCAGCAAGTGTCTGCACAGCTGCTGGACAGGCCGCAGCGCTCAGTATTCTCTGAACATGGGCTCTGAAGAAGAAAAAATTTTAGTTTGCGCTATTTTAATCATTTTGATCACTTGCGTACAATTGAAGAATAAAAAAAAAATCGAAGATGGTGGGTGAGACCATGAATCGCGAGGTGGGAAACGTTTGGTGCATACCATTCTCTTCTCAAGGAATTACAAGAAGAAGATGCTGAAAGCAGAGTTAAAAGAAATCCAAGCTGTCTGCGTGCCAAATTCAGTACAAGTGGGCGAAGGACACTGGCTGAGTTTCACCATTCTTTTTGTGTTTTTTACAGATGCAAGAAATGGGTTCAGAACTGTAGGCGTGAAGATCAGCTGCGTGCCTTTATGCAAACTGCTCTATTCGTTCTGAGCATTTTGAAGCCAATCAATTCATGGACCACACACACACACACACACACACACACACACACACACACACACATTCAAACTGACAGACACCAAGGCGACGTCTGTCTGCCGGTCGGTAATCGGAGTCATGTGGGGGCACAACGACATTGGGTCACAACGACATTGGGTCACAACGGCACATAGCCCGTTAATCTGTGCCCTCAGGGACACCCCTGTCTATTCATCGATGACAGCCGGAGCGCTTATCTCTGGTGACGGCACACGATTGCAGCTTACACGAAAGATGAGCACGAGGGACGTCTACAGTCACAAGGATCTGGGTGTCAGTTTCAGCTTAACGATGGTCCAGGCCATCACACAAAGCCTTACAGGACTGAGGGAGCCGGTAATTGAAGGTGCCCTTCGTGGAGTTAAAAAAAAGAGACAAGCAGCTTAACCGATTAAACAAGATGCTATGTCATGGCTTTGTGAAAAAAGCATCACAATTTGGAGTCTGCAAATAACAGATGAGCTGTAGAAAAAGTGTGTGTGTGTGTGTGTGTGTGTGTGTGTGTGTGTGTGTGTGTGTGTGTTTTGTTATTAGACGGGGAAAAAAATGATTATGTGTGCGTGTGTGTGTGTGTGTGTGTGTGTGTGTGTGTGTGTGTGTGCGTGCGTGCGTGCGTGCGTGCGTGTGTGTGTGTGTGTGTGTGTGTGTGTGTGTGTGTGTGAGAGTGTTTCTGTGTGTGTGTGTGTGTGTGTGTGTGTGTGTGTGTGTGTGTGTGTGTGTGTGCCTGTGTGTGGGGGGGGGGGGGAGGGGGGTGCAAGAGAGAGAGAGGACTGTGTTAGGGACAAGAGGGGAAGGTTGGGATGGGTGGTAAGATAGGTAGATATTTACTTATCTAGCCTTTAGTGTATGTTGATCGGGGGAATTAAAGTATGTCAAATGAAACTAGTAGAATTGGAGCATAATTCAGGGGGATGGGTGGGGGAGGAGAAAATTTGCGGGTGGGGATGGGGAGCATCAGGTGGAAAGGAGGACGGAATAGAGGAAGGGAGTGGGAGGGTGGGGGTGGGGGGATAACCATATATATCATATAATCGTAACTCTTTTATATCAATGTCGTACAACACAACAACTTTAGTTTAAAGTACATCAGAGATAGATACCAAGTGGCCTGGAATTAAAAATTTCAGAGAACACGCAAAGTAATGAGTGATTATTTAAAATATTTTCAGTGGATACTGGTGCACTGGCTGACAACTGATCTGTTAACTTTATCTTAGGAACAATGTGCCTAACTCCTGGGCAGTGAAGAAGTAGGTGGTTTACAGTTATTTGTTTGCCACATATGCAATGTATATTTTTAGAGTACTTTGTTCTAAAAGCATTTAATCGGAACCTATACATCAAACTAGTAACATGGTGTGTGTGTGTGTGTGTGTGTGTGTGTGTGTGTGTGTGTGTGTGTGTGTGTGTGTGTTCACATGTCTTTGTAAAGGCTGGTTCCCCTCAATAGTTTGTCGCCTTCTTTTTCTTCTGCTTTGTCATCATCATCTTTCATTGTCTTTCTTCAGATGTTGTTTCTGTTGCCCTGCTGGAAGGTGATCATACCATCCTCCACCACTCTGTGCCCGCTATTTTTTCTTGTCTTTTTTCCCCCTGCGTACACAGGCTGACACTCCTGGGTACACTCCCTGTTTAGACAGGCAAGGATTAATCCCATCTACCCAACAAAGGGAGTGGAGTTTTGTGATTGTGACCTTTTTATCACGCCATTAAGGCAGCCATACTCCAACTTCCGATAAGGCGCATGGTATGTATAACGTATCATTCATAGCAATAGCCAAACTGGCCTTCTCGTCCAAAAGTTGGTGATGGGATTTTTACATGTGTGCAAGATGTTATGCGTGCGTTCACACATGGAACCTCGGTTTATAGTCTCATTCAAAGAACTGTATGGGAAATGGAGTCAGAGCCAATGTTAACTCTGACAGAAATATCCCTCTGTACCAAAACGGCCGGGCAGAGATTCGAACGTACAACCCCAGGATCACAAATATTACAAGTCCGGCACTCTACCACTGAGCTATTCCAGCCCCCTTCTTGTCATTGCTATGGCCTTTGTTCCCACATACATTTTAAACGATTTTTCCCACGGGAAAGGGTGGCAACGTGAACAATGAAGGTGGAGGGAGATGGGGGAACATAAAAAAGGAGAGGAGGAAGGATACTCTGGTATCATTTCTAAGGGTATTGGTGACGACGAGGATTGTGTTGCAGAGGATGGGGGAAGGAGGTAAGGGAGGGATGAGAGTTGACCCGGGCGGACTGAGGAGGTTATTAACATGTCCGTTACACATGGTCTGTGTTGGCACGGGTGGATTGTGGAAGTTATAAACATATCCGTTTCACATGGTCTTCGTGACAAGGGCTGCAGTTTGCGTTCCGTTGGTAATGAAGAAGCCAGATGATAATGGCCCGACACTTCTGATGGCGAAATGGTGTCTGTCTGAATGCAACAGGAGCTGAACGGCTGAGCTCCAGGTCAGTGGTGTGGACAGGTAGGGAGGGGGCGGGGGAGAAGGAAGAGGAGGGAGAGGAGGAGGTTAGGTAGGGAAAAGAAGGGAGTGAAGAGAGGAAAGGGTAAAGAAGTCATAACTACCTCTCCGTATGTTTGTATTTCCTTCTTTTTTCTGTCAGTACGTATGTGTTTGTATATATAGTTTTTTTCCTTTTTTTTTTTTTAGAAACTGTATTTGTCTCTATCTCTCTATGCATTTCTGTTTGTGTGTGTCCCTCTATGTGTGTGTGTGTGTTAGTCTTAGTCTGTTTGTAGGTCTATGTCTCTTTGCCTTTATCATTTCTGTGTCTTGTCTGTGTTTCTCTCATTCTGTCTGTTACTCTCTCTCTCTCTCTCTCTCTCTGTTTATTTTTTTTTTATATAAGTCTGCATGTTGATCTATAACATGTCTGCTGCTGTGCACAAGCTTTGTCATGAAATTCTCAGTGTGTGTGTGCGTGCGTGCATGCGTGCGTGCGTGTGTGATGTGTGTGTGTGTGTGTGTGTGTGTGTGTGTGTGTGTGTGTGTGTGTGTGTGTGTGTGTGTGTGTGTGTGTGCGTGCGAGCGCACGTGTGTGTGTGTGTGTGTGTTCGCGCGCGAATGTGTGTGTGTGTGTGTGTGTGTGTGTGTGTGTGTGTGCATGTGTGTGTGTGTGCGCGCACGCGCGCAAGTGTGTGTGTACGTGTGTGTATGTATGTGGGGGGGGGGTGTATGTGTGTCTGTGTATCTGTGTGTGTGTGTGAGTGTGTGTGTGTGTGTGTGTGTGTGTGTGTGTGTGTGTGTGTGTGTGTGTGTGTGTGCGTGCGAGCGCACGTGTGTGTGTGTGTGTGTGTTCGCGCGCGAATGTGTGTGTGTGTGTGTGTGTGTGTGTGTGTGTGTGTGTGTGTGTGTGTGCATGTGTGTGTGTGTGCGCGCACGCGCGCAAGTGTGTGTGTACGTGTGTGTATGTATGTGGGGGGGGGGGGGTGTATGTGTGTCTGTGTATCTGTGTGTGTGTGTGAGTGTGTGTGTGTGTGTGTGTGTGTGTGTGTGTGTGTGTGTGTGTGTGTGTGTGTGTGTGTGTTGGGGGGGGGGATAGTGGAACGGTAGGGGTATGTGTAGGAGCTCATAAAGTAAAGTGTTCAGGTGAAATTAAAAGATGCAGGATACAGGGTCAACGTATGCCAGAAGTTAACCATGTATGAAGCACAACTTTATGGCATGCAGGGCCCGTCCTTCTTCTACCAACTTCCCTCACCTAATTATGTGTCTGCTTGCTGTGTAGTGAACGGACAGAGATCAACATGTTAAAATCTGTCGCCACAAATGGTTTGAATTCACAACTGTCACTTCAACCCTTCAACCATTTGGCAATAGTCAGAGCGCTTATGTTGTTTCAGTTGTACGTACAAGTGCATGTTGTGGCACAAAGTGTCGCAACTGCACAAAGTGTCGCATCTTTGTAGTGAGAAGATCTGCACAAAGTGTCGCACTTTGGAACATGCGACAGTTTGTGCCGGGAAATCCCCTTATTGTGCAAGGGACATAATGTGCAAGACCCACACACTGGCTGAGTTGAGCATTTCGGACAGATGGTCGCACACTTTGCGGTATTCCGACTGGTATATCTTGGGTTCATCACCGACTGATATACAGTGAAGGTCAAAACGACGGAATGGTCTGAAAGCTGAGAACGAAGTAGTAGAAGTAGTAGCAGCAGAAGAAGACTAAGTTGAAGGACAATGTAATAGCAGCACTTGTGGCTGGTTTTACAAATATTATTAAAAGAGAAATTATTGCTGTTGTTTCAAACAGTTCTAATACTTAGTAAACGCGCACGCGCATGCGTGTGTGTGTGTGTGTGTGTGTGTGTGTGTGTGTGTGTGTGTGTGTGTGTGTGTGTGTGTGTGGTTTTCGTTTCATTTATTGTTTTGATTGTACGCTAGTTTCTGTGTGGTGCAAAGAAGTAGTTTCATACACATAAGTACTTAAATAGATCTTACCAAACAAACAGCCACCGCCACCACCAACACCACCACCACCACCACAACAACAACGACAACGATGACGGCGATGACGACGACGACGACGATGATGATGATGATGATGATGATGATGATCATGATGATGATGATGATAATGATGATAGTGATGATGATAATGTTAATAAATAGTGGTAATGATTGTAACGGCAATAATAACTGATACAATTACTTCTACTACTACTACTACTTATACTACTACTACTTCTACTACTACTACCACTACTACTACCACTACCACTAAAATCAAGAAGAAGAAGAAGAAGAAGAAGAAGAAGAAGAAGAAGAAGAAAGAGGAGGAGGAGGAGGGGGGAGCAGGAGGAGGAGGAGGAGGAGGATAACAACAACTTGTTAATGTGATCGTTGTTGATAGTCTTGAAGTTACAAAACCAACCGGGCTTTTCCTTGTCTTTTAGATGGAATGCTTCTCTTGTCAAAGAACTGGGGAAATTATTAAAAAATGTAAAAAAAAAATTAAAAAAAAATTTAAAAAATGCAACCAAAACTTCCCCATATCCCCAACCCTGAAACCTCAAGAAACATTGTTGTTTATCATCACTGTCAGTACTGTGTCGTATTAAGAAACGCGGTAACCTTGATGTAAAAGCGTATCCCCTCAAAAACTGCAGCATGGCTTGCTTCGAATTTAGTCACTGGATAGATCCTGAGTCCATTGACAAAAGCCATTTGCTTTTATGTTCATTTGTTTGCAGTTTCACCCCCAAAATCCTCTTCTTCCAGTTAAAAAACGTTTCTGATGACCTGTGACCTGTGACCGTTTATACTGGCTATGAGAATTTGCATTCTGTCCTTGTCTAAAGTTGAAGAAGCAGCACAGCAAGTAAAGCCGACGGGAGAGTTTCTGGACAGCAGACGACACAGTTGTCAGTTGGGGCACTCCAAGCTACTGACTCAGCAGTTGTTGCACTTTTTGAGTGTTTTCTTGTTGCTGTTGTTCTTGGCAATAACATATTGACGGAAAGGGAAAAAGTGACAGAAATACATTCACAAACTGGAACAAAGTGACAGAAATACATTAATGACAGAGTGTACAGATTACATTTCCACAAACTGGAAACAAAGTGACAGAAATACATTCACAAACTGGAACAAAGTGACAGAAATACATTCACAAACTGGAACAAAGTGACAGAAATACATTCACAAACTGGAACAAAGTGACAGAAATACATTCACAAACTGGAACAAAGTGACAGAAATACATTCACAAACTGGAACAAAGTGACAAGGCATGGACAGAGTGCGACAAAATGACACATTACAGGATAAACAGCAATAGCACCAATTGAACGTACTACATGGACCTAACAGAACCAAGTGAACGTACTGCATGGACCTAACAGAACCAAGTGACAGCATTACAGGAACAGAATAGCACCAATTGAACGTACTACATGGACCTAACAGAACCAAGTGACAGCATTACAGGAACAGAATAGCACCAATTGAACGTACTGCATGGACCTAACAGAACCAATTGAACGTACTACATGGACCTAACAGAACCAAGTGACAGCATTACAGGAACAGAATAGCACCAATTCCACGTACTACATGGACCTAACAGAACCAAGTGACAGCATTACAGGAACAGAATAGCACCAATTGAACGAACTACATGGACCTAACAGAACCAAGTGACAGTAGTACAGGAACAGAATAGCACCAATTGAACGTACTACATGGACCTAACAGAACCAAGTGACAGTATTACAGGAACAGAATAGCACCAATTGAACGTACTACATGGACCTAACAGAACCAAGTGACAGTATTACAGGAACAGAATAGCACCAATTGAACAAAATGACAGTATTACAGGAACAGAATAGCACCAATTGAACGTACTACACGGACCTAACAGAACCAAATGACAGTATTACAGGAACAGAATAGCACCAATTGAACGTACTACATGGACCTAACAGAACCAAGTGACAGTATTACAGGAACAGAATAGCACCAATTGAACGTACTACATGGACCTAACAGAACCAAGTGACAGTATTACAGGAACAAAATACCACCAATTGAACAAAATGACAGTATTACAGGAACAGAATAGCACCAATTGAACAAAATGACAGTATTACAGGAACAGAATAGCACCAATTGAACGTACTACATGGACCTAACAGAATAGCACCAATTGAACGTACTACATGGACCTAACAGAACCAAATGACAGTATTACAGGAACAGAATAGCACCAATTGAACGTAATGCATGGACCTAACAGAACCAAGTGACAGTATTACAGGAACAGAATAGCACCAATTGAACGTAATGCATGGACTTAACAGAACCAAGTGACAGTATTACAGGAACAGAATAGCACCAATTGAACGTGATACATGGACTTAACAGAACCAAGTGAAAGTATTACAGGAACAGAATAGCACCAATTGAACGTGATACATGGACCTAACAGAACCAAATGACAGTATTACAGGAACAGAATAGCACCAATTGAACGTAATACATGGACCTAACAGAACCAAGTGACAGTATTACAGGAACAGAATAGCACCAATTGAACGTACTACATGGACCTAACAGAACAAATGACAGTATTACAGGAACAGAATAGCACCAATTGAACGTACTCATGGACCTAACAGAACCAATGACAGTATTACAGGAACAGAATAGCACCAATTGAACGTAATACATGGACCTAACAGAACCAAGTGACAGTATTACAGGAACAGAATAGCACCAATTGAACGTAATGATGGACCTAACAGAACCAAGTGACAGTATTACAGGAACAGAATAGCACCAATTGAACGTAACTCATGGACCTAACAGAACCAAGTGACAGTATTACAGGAACAGAATAGCACCAATTGAACGTAATACATGGACCTAACAGAACAATGACAGTATTACAGGAACAAATAGCACCAATTGAACGTACTACTGGACCTAACAGAACCAAGTGACAGTATTACAGGAACAGAATAGCACCAATTGAACGTAATACATGGACCTAACAGAACCAAGTGACAGTATTACAGGAACAGAATAGCACCAATTGAACGTATACATGGACCTAACAGAACCAAGTGACAGTATTACAGAACAGAATAGCACCAATTGAACGTATCGGACCTAACAGAACCGTGACAGTACATACAGTGGACAACGAATAGCGACCAATTGAACAGTAACACCATTGACTAACATGACCAACGCATGACAGTATTACAGGAACAGAATAGCACCAATTGAACGTATGCATGGACCTAACAGAACCAAGTACTGACAGTACATTGACAGAACAGACAGAATAGCAACCAATTGAACGTATACATGGACCTAACAGAACCAAATGACAGTATTACAGGAACAGAATAGCACCAATTGAACGTAATACATGGACCTAACAGAACCAAGTGACAGTATTACAGGAACAGAATAGCACCAATTGAACGTAATACATGGACCTAACAGAACCAAGTGACAGTATTACAGGAACAGAATAGCACCAATTGAACGTAACTACATGGACCTAACAGAACAAATGACATATTCACACGAGAACAGAAATAGCACCAATTGAACGTACTACATGGACCTAACAGAACCAAATGACAGTATTACAGGAACAGAATAGCACCAATTGAACGTACTACATGGACCTACAGAATGACAGTACAGATAGCCATGTACTACATGGACTACAAAAAATGACAGTATTACAGGAACAGAATAGCACCAATTGAACGTATATGGACTACAGTGACGTATTACAGAACAGAACCCAATGTGACAGATACTACCGTATTAGGAACAGAATAGCACCATTGAACGTACTACATGGACCTAACAGAACAATGACAGTATTACAGGAACAGAATAGCACCAATTGAACGTAATGCATGGACCTAACAGAACCAAGTGACAGTATTACAGGAACAGAATAGCACCAATTGAACGTACTACATGGACCTAACAGAACCAAGTGACAGTATTACAGGAACAGAATAGCACCAATTGAACGTAATACATGGACCTAACAGAACAAGTGACAGTATTACAGGAACAGAATAGCACCAATTGAACGTACTACATGGACCTAACAGAACCAAGTGACAGTATTACAGGAACAAATAGCACCAATTGAACGTAATGCATGGACCTAACAGAACCAAGTGACAGTATTACAGGAACAGAATAGCACCAATTGAACGTAATGGACCTAACAGAACCAAGTGACAGTATTACAGGAACAGAATAGCACCAATTGAACGTAATGCATGGACCTAACAGAACCAAGTGACAGTATTACAGGAACAGAATAGCACCAATTGAACGTAATACATGACATAACAGAACCAATGACATAATACATGGACCTAACAGAACCAAGTGACAGTATTACAGGAACAGAATAGCACCAATTGAACGTAATACATGGACCTAACGAACCAAGTGACAGTATTACAGGAACAGAATAGCACCAATTGAACGTAATCATGGACCTAACAGAACCAAGTGACAGTATAAGGACAGAATGGACCAATGACCAGTAATACTATGGACAGAATGTGGACCAATGTGACAGATAATACAATCGAATGGGACAAAGAAAGATATTACAGGAACAGAATAGCACCAATTGAACGTAATGCATGGACCTAACAGAACAATGACAGTATTACAGGAACAGAATAGCACCAATTGAACGTACTACATGGACCTAACAGAACCAAGTGACAGTATTACAGGAACAGAATAGCACCAATTGAACGTAATACATGGACCTAACAGAACCAAGTGACAGTTTACAGGAACAGTAATAGCACCAATTGACGTAATGCATGGACCTAACAGAACCAAGTGACAGTATTACAGGAACAGAATAGCACCAATTGAACGTAATACATGGACCTAACAGAACCAAGTGACAGTATTACAGGAACAGAATAGCACCAATTGAACGTAATACATGGACCTAACAGAACCAAGTGACAGTAATATATGGACAGAATGGGACCAAGTGACAGTATTACATGGACAGAATGGGACAAAATGACAGTATTACAGGAACAGAATAGCACCAATTGAACGTAATACATGGACCTAACAGAACCAAGTGACAGTAATACATGGACAGAATGGGACCAAGTGACAGTATTACAGGAACAGAATAGCACCAATTGAACGTAATACATGGACCTAACAGAACCAAGTGACAGTAATACATGGACCTAACAGAACCAAGTGACAGTAATACATGGACAGAATGGGACAAAGTGACAGTATTACAGGAACAGAATAGCACCAATTGAACGTAATACATGGACCTAACAGAACCAATTGAACGTAATACATGGACCTAACAGAACCAAGTGACAGTAATACATGGACAGAATGGGACAAAGTGACAGTATTACAGGAACAGAATAGCACCAATTGAACGTAATACATGGACCTAACAGAACCAAGTGACAGTAATACATGGACAGAATGGGACCAAGTGACAGTAATACATGGACAGAATGGGACCAAGTGACAGTAATACATGGACAGAATGGGACCAAGTGATAAGAAATAGACACAAATTGATGGTGGGTACATGCGCATATTGGGACAAAACGGGACACGTGACAACAGAACCCAGGCCATACACCCTCCTACCTGTCATGGAGGCTCCATTGGCATCCACCAGGGGATACCCCAGCTCCTGTCCCGCTTTCCATAGCTATTCTACCAGTTCAACTGCTCGTGGTATCTCCACTTTCAAGGGCCCTCCAGTCTTATGGTATTCTGTTACAAGAAAAGAAAAAGATTATCAAATGCTCATCAGAAAAAAATCTCAAAAGTTACATTTATCTCAAAATCAAAAGTGGAAGTGGTAAGTGAAACTGAAAAATAAGTTTCCTGCAAAGGAAGCATTCCTTGTAAGGATATCTTTTACTAGCCATGCGTTAAGAAAACATTCTCAAGAAAAGTTATGTAAGCTATACAACATGTTGAAGAAAGACTTTTCCATGCTGAAAGTAATATCCAAACTGAAGTTCACAAAAAAGTTTAGGATTAGTGTGTAGAACAATAAAAAAAGCAATAACTCTCTCTCCATCCACAAAGAGCTAAGCTACCATTCTGCTCAGGCAAACATGACATGTTACCCCTCTATCCAGCCAGACAAGCTGAGCTTTTTTTCTTTCCACTCAAACAAGCAAAGAAATCCCTCTCTCTATATCCGCACACGCTAAGCCAAGCATGTCCCCACACCAAAAAGCCATCTCTCCTTCTGTTCAGATGAACTAAGTGATTACTCTCTCCTCTCATTCTCCCCGTTTCCTTCCCTTATGTCAGCTTTTTATCCCTACCAACAAGTGAAATCATCCTTCTCTCTTCGTCCAACACAGCTAACCCGTCCCTCTCTCCACATACAGAAGCTAAGCTGTCCCCTTCTCCATCCAACAAACTTATTCATTCATCCCTCTCTCCATATGAACAATCTTCTTCATCCCTCTCTCCATCCAAACAAGCTTATTCATCCCTCTCTCCATCCAAACAAGCTTGTTTATCCCTCTTTCCATTTAAACAAGCTTCTTCATCCCTCTCTCTATCCAAACAAGCTTATTCATCCCTCTCTCCATCCAAACAAGCTTCTTCATTCCTCTCTCCATCCAAACAAGCTTATTCATCCCTCTCTCCATTCAAACAAGCTTGATCATCCCTCTCTCTATATGAACAATCTTCTCCATCCCTCTCTCCATCCAAACGAGCTTGTTCATCCCTCTTTCCATTTAAACAAGCTTCTTCATGCATCATCCCTCTCTCTCTATCCAAACAAGCTTATTCATCCATCTCTCCATCCAAACAAGCTTATTCATCCCCCTTTGCATATAAACAAGCTTATTCATAAATAATAATAATAATAATGAATACTTACATAGCGCCTATTCTCGGCTAGAGACCAAGCTCTAAGCGCTTTACAATCCACACTCGTTTACACAACGGGCTGCCTACCTGGGTAGTGCCGACTGAAGAGCTGCCAGCTGGCGCTTCATTCAGTCGTTTCCCGTGTCATACAGTCAATATCGTCCAATATCGTTCACTCAATATCCTTGCTTCCTCCATTCTTTCAATTTCTCACGCAGGGTGCATGCTATGTGTAACGTGTCATCCATACCAACGGCCAAACTGAAAGTTGGTGATGGGATTTTACGTGTGTGCAAGATGTTATGCGTGCCTCTCTCTATCCAAGCAAGCTTATTCATCCCTCTCTCCACATAAACAAGCTTATCCATCCATCTCCCTATCCAAACAAGCTTCTACATCCCTCTCTCCATGTAAACAAGCTTATCCATCCATCTCCCTATCCAAACAAGCTTCTACATCCCTCTCTCCATATAAACAAACGTATTCATCCCTCTCTCCATCCAAACAAGCTTATTCATCCCTCTCTCCATATAAACAAGGTAACTCATCTCTCTCTATCCAAACAAGCGTATTCATCCCTCTCTCCATCCTAACAAGCTTATTTATCCATCTCTTTATCCAAACAAACTTATTCATCCCTCTATCCATCCAAACAAGCTGAACCAACTCTCTTCTCTGTCTAAGCGAGCTTAGTCCACTCTCTCTCTCTCTCTCTCTCTCTCTCTCTCTCTCTCTCTCTCTCTCTCTCTTTTCTTTCTTTTCGCCTGTCACTTGTGTTTTCTCCTGTCCGTAGAATACTTAGGTACCAAAACACTTCGTTTTTGTACCGTCATTCGTTCATTCCAATCATTTGGCAGTCGAGGAACACTCTCGGTCAGTTCCTGCCTGCAGTGAGCCATTCAAAAGTCTACCTCTTATGCTCATTTTTTTGGCTCGTCATGAAATAATTTTTAAAAAAAAAGCTATAAGGAAAATGAATTAAAAAAGGTTCAAATCACGTTGAAATGATCGAGTAATTTTAGTTTTTGTTGCCACAGACCTCCACGTGCAAGAAAAAGGTTCAAGCAAAAGTTTTGCGATCCTTTTGATACAGGCAAGAACAACAGTTGAAAATTATCCACACCATTTGAGTCAGGATATCAAATATTTCTCAAGATCAATAATGTATTATAATCATATGTTTTTAATAATAATAATAATGTATAATACTTATATAGCGCATTTCTTGTTACACAACTCAATGCGCTTACATCCACCATTTGCACTTATTCATCAACACTCGTTTACACAACGGCTGCCTACCTGGGTAGTGCCGACTGAAGAGCTGCCAGCTGGCGCTTCATTCAGTCGTTTCCCGTGTCATCCAGTCATATAGTTTTTACATCCACTGCAGTTCTTTCAAACTGCACTTCATTCTTTTATTTTCCATTCTTACACACACACACACCAACACACACCACACACACACACACACCACACCGAGTTTTGGAATTCAGGGTCCGCATGTCTTCAGATTTCAGAAGTAGGGCAGTACTTCCTTGTAGTTCCAGCCTTTAGCACCGACCATGACCCCAGTTATCGTAGTCATGACGACTGCCACGGATATACACCTGGCGTTGATACTGAGGTACCGCCTAGAACTTTGCCTTGAGTGAGTAGGGTTTTTCTGTTCAACTTTCACGACAACACAGTGCTATCGTGATCAATACGTCCACGACACAACATAGGATTTACTGATCAACCACAGTGCGTATCAAACTGTCACTTGAGTAAACAGTAGGATTTCTGATCAACACACACAGTGCTGTGATCAATACTGTCACTGACACACAGTAGATTCTGATCAACACACAGGTGCTGTGATCAATACTGTCACTGATACAACAGTAGATTTCTGACAACACACACAGTGCTGTGATCAATACTGTCACTGATACAACAGTAGGATTTCTGATCAACACACACAGTGCTGTGATCAATACTGTCACTGACACAACAGTAGATTCTGATCAACACACACAGTGCTGGATCATACTGTCACTGACACAACAGTAAGATTCTGACAACAACTCAGTGCTGTGATCAATACTGTCACTGACACAACAGTAGGATTTCTGATCAACACACACAGTGCTGTGATCAATACTATATATATATATATATATATATATATATATATATATGTGTGTGTGTGTGTGTGTGTGTGTGTGTGTGTGTGTGTGTGTGTGTGTGTGCGTGTGTGTGTGTGCGTTCGTGTGTGTCCAACATTATAATTAAGTCAAAAGTACTATCTCTGTAGTAATACAGTTATTCACATACAACAGTACAAATTCACGTGAAATCTTTATATTTCACATTTTTTAATGATGAGGGTTTTTTTTCCTAAAAATTTCAAAAAATACCTTGCTTATTTACAACTTCATAAAAGATCCACTCCAAACTTTAATGGGTTCTTTCCTGGACCCGTCCATTTTGACTAAATATTGTCAAATTCAGGTAAGTAATTTTTGTTGTGTAACTTTGGTGAAAGTATCCTTTGTCCGGCTCTTGACCCTGCTCTGGGTTAGGGACCTACAGCACAACTTCATGAACATGTTCGTGGACAGCATTCCGTTTTCATCATCCAATGTCATTAAAATCAGCAAGGCAGCATTTTGCAAACTCTTGCCAACAAATGCAACAGAACGTAGTGGCAGTCGTTAGGGTTACCATCTGCATGCTGTTACAGGTTTCAACGGAACTGAATATCGTGCCTTGCATGATTTTGTAGATACCATGATTCACCGACATCATCTTTCTTCAATTCTAGGCTTAAAACAGGAGGAGGAAAAAAAAATAACGCTGAAACTAGGGGGTTAGGGTTAGGCTCCCCCGGGAAAAATTTTTAAAAACCAAGTGTAAATCTATGCCATTTCGCGCTTTCTGGACATAATTTCAAGAGATATTTAGGGCATAAAAATTGCTGTATACACATAATTATTACAGGAAGATATATTTGGGCAAAGGGGAGAAGGGGTTAAAAACATAATAATAAAATGAACACTCACCCTGTAACTTTAGTGTTTTACAGGTGTTCAAAAAAGGCAATGGGGAGGGGGGGGGGGCGCTGGGAAAAAACCCCACTGAAATGTTGCAAACAAACCTGGCAGAGTTGTAGTTCCACTCAGCGCCTTGACAATTGACACGTGCTTCGCTGAACGAATGTGATCCTCAAGAGCTTTCTTCCCGCGACTACCGTAACACACTTCCCTTGAGCACAGTTTGCACCAAGCTAAACATGGTGCACTTGTTTTTAATTGAAGAGTCGTCAAAAGTCTGACCCACTTGAACAATGTCTGCGCGCTCCGCCATTTTCTTTTTTCCAAGAAGTCCGACCGGAAACTTCTTCCAAGAAAAATCAGGGGCCATAACTTGCGCGCCGTTGCTATGAATGCTTGCCATCCGATCACGGATGCCTTGCTCCTTTCGTTTGGGTTTTTTTTTTTTTTTTTTTTTTTTTGACAAACGGAAATCGCGGAATTCCGCCCAGACGCGGAACATTTTAAGCCCTGTAAAAGAGACAGACTTACTCAAGATAGGCTGGGGACACACTTTATTTGGTTTGCGAGGTGTGTGGTAGTGTCTGTCACTGTCACTGATTTTCTGAAGGTTTGAACATTGGACTAACGTAACATTTGTCAGGGCAGACTCTACTCCTGTTCACCACTTTAATGCCATTGTGGAGGGCTGATTTAAAAAGCAACATGTGCTTGCTTATTTGTTTCTATTAGTTCATCAGCCTAGGCGTGTACTTGCAGCTGGGTCATTGCGCAATGAGATTTTGAAATATCTTTTTGGCGTTTGCATAAACATATTGTCAGATTAAGATTAAGATTAAGATTAAAATTATAGTCCCGTCAACAGCAGAGGTTATCTCAGGACTGTCACCACGTTTCAAACTACCACGTATATTTCCTTCTATGTTCATATGACTTAAAACAAAACATTCATCATAAACTGATCCGTAGATTCCAACAAAATGCAAGAGCAAATAGCTAAATTGCAATCAAGGAATAACCTGAAACCTTAACGTTAGGATAATTTCAATATAACTGATGTCCAAGGGCCCTCGTTTTCTTACTAGTTTGTCTTTGGTGTTGGTCCTCACCTGTCCATCAAAGGCAAAGGTGCTGTGAATCTGGGGCTGGGTGAAGTACATCCAGTTGTAGGGGCTGTCGACGAAGTTTTCAACGGCGCGAAAAGGAGTGATGGAGGACACCCCCCTGTCATCCCCTCCCGCCTCCAGCAGCAGCACGCGCGAGTCTGGGTCTTCTGACAGCCGATTGAGGAAAACATACTCTGACTCACAGAGCAAAGCACCACTCGACATTCAAGGTCTGGTGTGGCCAACCAAACCTGAGGAACAGTTCAGTGACAAGCCACCAACGTTGGCGGAAATCAAGAAGGTGGTCGACAAAACCAGAACCAAGTCATCACCAGGGCCAAACGGAATACCTTACCAGCTTTACAAGAAATGTCCCAAGGTGCTGGAGTGGCTCCACAGGCTGCTGCAATCAGCTTGGAGAAACCAGAAGATCTGGACATGCTCATTTCCCACTTAATGACTCGCACTCTAACCACTGAGCCACAGGGACACCTGATATTTGTAGGGAAATTTAAGCCTTATGAAGTTCACTTTTGTTCCTCCTTGACCAGATCCAACTTGAACATCTCTCTGCCGCTTCTGCCATTGCTTTCAGGGCTCTGTTTTTTTTCCCTCCCTGCAACTGAGAGCTGTTTCATGAGGCTGTATGCAGACGTTCCTACAAACCCCCTAGCTCCAATTTCTGCAGTTAGGACTTTGACCTGATAGCCTTCTCTCCTTAGACTGTTTGCCAGATCAGCATACTTTTCAGTCTTGTAGATTTGAGCTGCCTCCATTCTGTTCCCATATGGCACCGTGAGCTCGATCATGATCAGCTGCTTGGTTGACTGAGAGTGGACTACTATGTCTGGTCTCATGCCACTCTTGCTGATGATCTCTGGGTGACTCTTCCATTCTGGGAGGTCTGCAGTGCACTCCCAGTCATCTGCCCCGTCCAGCAGACTCTGCCTGCATGTTCCGAGTGGCACTGTTGTTCTTGGCCATGATTTGCCGCCTCCTGCCGCGAAGAATGTTGCGGGTGCTTTTGGAGTCCTGATTTTCCCTTTTGTGGTGTTGGTATTAGCCCAGACTACTTGTACAATCTCTTTGAGCACTTGGTTGTGCCTCCATGTGTACCTTCCTTGAGCCAGGGCTACTTTACATGAGCTTAGGACATGCTCCACTGTTTGTTTTTCATGGCAGAGGCATGCAGGATCGTCTGTTTTTCCCCACTTCACCAGGTTTGCATTTGAGGGCAGAAGGTCATATGCAGATCTGAGAATGGAGCTGATCCTGAGAAGGGCCATGTGCCAAATGTCATTCCAAGTGAGACTTCTTTGGAGTGCATTCTCCCACGTTGTCCAATGCCCTTGCTGGCTCTGCTGGACTGCTTTTTGGAGTCTTTTTTGGTCTTCTTCTTTTCTCATCTCCTGAATCATCATGTCTCTTTTGGCTTTTCCTTTGGCCTTTGACCACCATTTAGTTTTGGTCACCCCCAGTCCTTGTCTGTTGGTCTGTGTGTGTCCTGTTATTTCTCTGATCTTGAGACTTTCTTTTGCAGAATCCATCGCCTCTTGAACTTTCCATTTTCTGCCTGTCTTTAGCTGGGGCTTGATTGCTTCTACCACCTTGTCTCCTGAGTTCTCCAGCATGCTTTGAAGTCTGATCTTCCCTGCTTTGTATTCCTCCAGGATGGATTTCAGTGGTAGTTTCAGCTTTGCTTGGCGACAGTACAGCGCTATGTCAGTCAGACAGGGTGGGACACCAAGCCATTTCCTTGTGAACTTGTTGATTTTGGCTTCCATTGCCTCCGCTATGCTGGTGCAGATGTCGTATAGCATCAGAGGCCATAGGAGCTTTGGTATCAGCATGAACTGCAGACACCAGACCTTGTATTTGCCAGAGAGCCCACACTGGTCAATGGTCTCCAAGCCTTCTTCCGACATCTGTTTGGTTTCTTTTGCTCTTTGTGTGTCTTTCAGGGTATCATCATAACTATATTCCAAGGCTCTTGACTGGCTCTTCTGTGACTGTTGGAATGGCCTGGTTGGCAACACTGAAGACCACAGATTCGGCCACTTTTCCTTTCCTCAGTGAGAGACTCCGTGATTTCTTTGGCTTGAACTTCATTCTGGATGAGGCAGCTATGTCGTCCAGCCTCTCCAGCACATGACGTGTCTCGTCTTCTCTGGCTGAAATCACTGTAGTGTCATCCATGAAGGCCTTGAGAGGGGGCATCTTGTATCCATCGCCAAGGTCTGTTTGTCTTGCGTTGCTCGTTGCTGCTTTCAAGATGACTTCCATTGCCAACACGAACAGTATTGGGGAAATTGCACAGCCCATTGCAATGCCCACTTCCAAGTTGATCCAATCTGTTGTGTACTCCTTGGTAGAGAACCGCCTTGAGAAGCCACTGAAGGACTTCTTGAGCATGTCGCAGATGTTCTTTGGCACATGGTACATCTCAAGAGCCAACTGTATCATCTCATGGGGTACAGATCCATATGAGTTTGCAGAAAACGCAGATCCATATGCGTTTTCTGTTTTTGCTCTTTGGATTGCGTCCCAGATCATTGTGGCGTGTTGTACACAGCCAGCCACGCCTGGGATGCCACCTTTCTGGACTGACACATCCAAGTACTTGTTTTCCATCAGGTACTTGGTCAGCCTTGCTGCCATGACAGAGAAGAACATTTTCCCTTCGACGTTCAGCAGTGATATTGGCCTGAACTGGCTGATGTCACTTGAGTTTTGCTCTTTGGGGATGTACACACCATCTGCCGTCATCCACTGGCGCTGATCTTCTGGTTTCTCCAAGCTGATCGCAACAGCCTGGGGAGCCACTCCAGCACCTTGGGACATTTCTTGTACAGTTGGTAAGGTATTCCGTTTGGCCCTGGTGATTCTTATTATTACTTTTACTGTTATTATCATTATTATCATTATCACTATCACTATGATGGTAGTGATCGTTATAATTATTGTCGTTGCTTTGTTATTATTATTATTATTGCTATTACTATCATGATCATCATGATCATCATTATTATTATCATCATCATCGTCATTATGATTATTGTTAACATTATTATCATCATCATCATTATTGTTGTTGTTGCTGTTGTTGATGTTGTTGTTATTATCATTGTTTTTCGGGGGGGGGGGGGGGGGTTCTGTCCCATCTTCTGTGCCACCTCAGTGACATTGCACTCACGCCGCTCGTTCCGACACCCCGTCCACAGCCA
Source organism: Conus canariensis (assembly GCA_033310375.1). Taxonomy (NCBI): domain Eukaryota; kingdom Metazoa; phylum Mollusca; class Gastropoda; order Neogastropoda; family Conidae; genus Conus; species Conus canariensis. Next base: position 57,526,283 of record CM065739.1, read on the forward strand.
CAGCCCGGTCAGTCCCATCACAGCCACGGCACCGGCAATCCACAGGGACCAGTCAATGTCAAGTCATCAAGAGGCAACCCACCGGAGGAGACACTGCACTGCTGCCGAGTCACTTCGGTGGTGTTCAGAGGCGCCTGTTCTGATCCAACATACGCAGGACACCACCTACTAAGCCCCCTACTGACGACAATAACTGCTTTGTAGCGGAGCCGGCGTGAGTGAGCTGTCCCTCCGGAGGGCGCCACCACGTCCGTCCAACGACAGCCCCTATAGACTCGCCGATACCGGTGACCCCTACGGAACCAAACCAAGGCCACAGACGTGGAAAGGACATCGAAACCGAGGTCACCATGAGAGCGGAGCATGAAGGGCCACAGAATTTGAGATTTTTCTTATGCTGATCGATGAGAATGAGGATGATTAAGATGATGCTACGTATTTCCATTCCGGTCTGAGACTGCATGACAGGGCTGTACTCTACGCTTCCTTTCATAATATATCCCGGCGTCAACCAGGCCCGAGAGATACAGATACCTGCTGTGTTGGTCAGGACATTTGAGCAACACTCTCAGAGACGCATCCATTAAGTGGATGAAACTTGACTGTGTGGTCCCAGTCTTCCCAACTGAGCCCGTAGCAAACTCAACTCTGGGTAGGAGCCGGTCGGAGCAGAAAAATCCCGCATGACTCTGATGGATTATTATTGTTATTATTATTATTGTTGTTGTTGTTGTTATCATTACAAGTATTAGGAAGAAGGCCAAAGCTGGGACAGGGTATGAAGATCACAACAGCAAGCTGCTTTTGTTTTGAACCGTCGACCACTGGAGCAATGCCTGGCCTAGGATTCCCTGTACACAGCCGCTGTGACGACACAAGGGGACTGAACGGCACGCATTAGCATGGTGCCAGATCATTCATGAGCACTCCTTGTTCTCACCTCACTGGGCTACCATGTCAGTATAATGCCGGATTATTCGTGAGTGTTTGACGATATCAATATCGTGCCACCAAACCCACCAGATAAACAAGCTCATGCCTTAATCACTCGCTTAAAGAACATGTAAAACATTAACTAAACGGAAACACGGCCACATCTCCTCTCCTTCATTAGCATTGCCACAACATGTAACCAAAAAATATCTTTACAGCAGCTCCCCTCCCCTTAACAACGAACAGAGCAGTAGGGCTTACAAGAAACCTCGTTTGATGACAACACGTTTGAAAAAAATATATCACAGACTTCCCGAGGAACAAATTCAGGAGAGCGCGGCGCCAACGCCTGGACATTGAGACTCCAGAGGACAGCATCCACCAACTCGACAGAGCAGATCAAGTGACCATCTTCAGGCTGCGAACAGGACACTGCCAGCTCCTCTCCCATCTCTCACGTCTCAATCTCTCTCATACTGACCAGTGCCCCTGTGGTTCAGGCTTTCAAACTCCTACCCACATCTTACAGTCCTGCCCCTCCTTTGAAGCTTTGAGACGCCAGACGTGGCCCAGTCCGGCGAGGTCCAGGAGAAGCTGTGGGGACTGGCGGGGTCCCTGCAGAGAACTAACCGGATTGAGAATCTAGCATGGCCGCGAACGCCAAAGAAAGGAAGAAAGAAAATATCACAGATGGAGCCATCAGTCATGAACCTGAGATCAATACTCAAACACTATGGCTAGAATAATATGGGGCTAGACCGTAGGATCTCCTTAACAGAAATCGCGTACAACTCCAGCAGGAGAGGAGCAATAGAGATATCTTCACTTTACAAATACGCACCCCTTTATACTAGCACTAAACTAATGCAGCAATATTCTTCTCCCTGTACCATGTAAAGTAAGGAGGAGGTTCAAACAGAAACCTTACATAAATGAAAAAAAACCCTCTATCTAAGTAAAAGTAAATACAAATAACGATACGACGGGAGAGAGAGAGAGAGAGAGAGAGAGAGAGAGAGAGAGAGAGAGAGAGAGAGAGAGACAGACAGACAGACAGACAGACAGACAGACAGACAGACAGACATACCCAGACGCAGATGCAGATGCAGATGTTTATTCCAATAAGCCGTAGCCCCTTGCAAGGGGGTACAGTAATAACAAACGCGCAGTTCATAAATATAAATTCATTTAACAAGCTTAACACACCATTTACTATCTTGACGCATCATTTCGCATTCTGAATGCTTTATACAAATACAGAGCGAACTGCTGAATGTTCACTTCATTAGATGATGCCAATAGTATCAGTCTGAAGAAACAAGGATTTCTCAGGCACTTAGGTGGGATGCATTGCTGGCTAACAGTTTGTAGTTCAAGATAAGACAGAACAAAATGAACTTCATTTTCATTTTCATGACAGAGCGGACATGTAAAATTACAATAATTCAAAGGCCTATAACGAGTAGAATGTACACAGATATCCGATACACCAAATCTGAATTTTGTCACAATATATCTAATATGTTTGTTCGTTTGCATAGACAAGTGCTTTGGAATACAATGTTTAGGTTTTAACATTCTGTAATTATCAAATCAGTGATAGTCTTCGACATGAGAATTCCATTTCTGCCAGTTACAATCGATTAATCATTGCCGAAACATGGGAAGAAAAACTGATTATGTCATCTATACTTTGATTCTCACTCACAAAGCCAAAACCAAATTCGTACAATTTCAACCTTATTCTAAAAGCCCAATTGCTCTTACCACTACCATCTAGCTGTAACTAACGTTTTATATACGGTTTATGTGGTAATCTGTCAGGTGGTATTTGGGTCATTTTCAGCCAGCAACGAATGAACTTTACTAAGGAAAGCCCATGAATAGGATTAGTCTCCCCATAAACTAAGTTATTTGGTGTTTGTACTGAAATACCGAAAAACATTTTCAAATATAAATGAATCTGTTCAATTGATATAGAAGCAGCATTGAGACTCCATAACTCAGCTCCGCCTGCACCACGGATTGAATCTGAGAATCGAACAATTTTTAAAGCAATGTAAGAGACTCATTTTTGAGCATACACAGTTTCTTTAGAATAGAAAGTCCACCTTTTCTAAACACAATAACACCAATTTTTGCCATGTTTACCTTCAACTGGAGTGATGCAGAAGCTCTTTTTAAACTGTTTAAGTGATTTTGGAGACCAGCTACTGTTTGTGACATCAATACAATGTCATCAGCTAGGAATAAACAAAATCTCCAAAACATCAACTCCAAACTGAGCTCCTGGCCTACTCTTGTACAGTTATTATCTCTAAAGTCAATTCATTACTAAACATGGAAAACAGAATGGGACTAGAGACATCCCCTTGTTTAACTACAGTTTGTGTAGTCTGTTAGAGATGATCCGCATCTCACTCTGGCTTTCACAGTCATACATGCTCAAGATACATTTATATATTTTACCTCAGATTCTATGCTTAACAAAATTGGCCATAATACATTTCTGTTGACAGAGTCAAATGCTTTTTCAAAATCAATAAAAGCTGTATATAATTTTCTGTTTAGACAAAACTGTTTCTGAACAAAGGCCGTTAAAGTGAACATGTAATTTATAGTTGAATAATTCCGTTTAAATCCAGCTTGATATTTGCCCGTAATATCACCCATTCTTGAAGTTTTCTGTTAATAACAGCATTATAGAATTAACTGCCAATGTTGCACAGCGAGACTCCTCTGCAGTTGTTTGGGTTGTTAATGTCACAAGTCGTGAATTTTACGGTTTATTTATAAAAATTTTCATTGCCAGCACACACAGACGTTTGGAAATCTCCCATGAAGGCTTAAGCCTGGCATATGATATCAAAAGAACTATCAAATGAAACAAGATCTTTGTCGCATAGTTTGGATGATAAACCGTTTACATTACAGTGAAGAAAATGGAAGTCTTTTGACTATTTACGGGAAAGGAAAATGGACATATCATTATCAACAACATCATATGACACAGCACACATATCCTCGGAAAACAAGTTGTGCAACACAGATTGAGCAACATTAAAGACATTATTTACATTTTCAACCTGGCCAACGGCTAAACTAAGCTCAGAGCACACCGTGTTGTTACATGAATCATGAATAACACGTGCTGACAGAGTGTCGACTGCACCGCACTGTGGCAACAATGACGGTGTCGTCCCAAAGTCTGTTCCTTCACCCTATCTTATTTCTACTTGTCTGTCAGCACAGTCCACTCTAAATTTCTTTCCATCAATGAGAAGGGGGTTGGACGCCATTAAGGTCCTCTTACCCTCTTCCCTAGCACCGTTTCCTCACCTCTCTCACTCCAGTGGGACGTCCGCACCAATGGTAATATTTGTCCCTTGTAGCTTGGCTTTGGCGTTCAGCACATATGTCTTCTGTTTATAAAAGACACACCTGGCGATAACTGGAGAGTCAGGCTTGGAGTTAATACGGTGCACCCTAACAAACTGTATGTCCTCAGAAAGTTCTAACTTGTTTTTGATTAGGTCCTTCACCATATGTTCACAGTCCTCCGGGGTCTCCCCGTGCTTCTGTGGCAGGCCGTAGAAGATGAGGTTGGTGCGTTTGGACCATCCCTCAAGTTCATCCGTCTTCCTCTCCAAGACGTCCAGCCTCCTCGTCAGGTCGTCATTTTGCTGACGCAGTGCCTTCATCTCCGTTTGCATGGCACTCCAGTTCTTCAGCCCTTTTTTATCCACATGTGAACAATGTCTATCATTGATTCCTGAAATTGGCCTGCAACGTTAGACAGAGTGGGTTCATTCACTGCTTCACTGGGAATTTACCTGAAGTGTTGTCTACTTGATCCATGCTAGCTCTAGAACCGCTTGATCTTAAGCTTGAGAGAGAGAGAGAGAGAGAGAGAGAGAGAGAGAGAGAGAGAGAGAGAGACGAAGACAGACAGACAGACAGACAGACAGACAGACAGAGACAGAGAGTACACATATCTTTGTACCATAAGCATTCCTGAGCCCTGCTATTCGGTGTATCACAAAACTCTATCACACGAGAGCCACAAATCACCACATTCCCCGCCACAGGAGTATCGATAACCGATCCGTTATCAGTGTCTAAGGCATACAACCCACCAATACCTCTTGAAAAAAACTCAACAAAGCAACACCAGGCCGCAAATTGTCAAATGTAATTAATCACAATGTTCAAAGAGCAAAAGATGTTATTCTTCATTCTCTCATGATATAATGATGCTTGAGAAGTGTTCACGGACGGTCAGGTAAACACGCTGACGAACTCTAGCAGTATGATACGTAGGCTTACACAGGCCATGTCTTCCAGTTTGTGGTTGGTTCAGGAGTGGTGTTGTGCTGAGGGTTTCAGTGAAAGACCAGCGCTGGGACCTTCAGTTCACGGAGCGCAGTCTTGACTTAGCATTGCGATAGAACTGGACAGCTATATACGAATACAAAAGTCAGTCATGGTGCTATTCAGTGAGTGAGACTGGACATTCTGATCCTCTGATATCATGACAGACTGGGACACATATTTCTAGAGTTCTAAAATTGGCAACAATTTCCAAGCTTACCTTGCTGCAAATGCGTGTAAATTGCAAAATATGTGAATTACATGCTCTGTTTATCAAAATAGAAAGTTAAACTGATGTACGTGGTCAGGTATAAAAAAACACATATAAAAGCTTAAAACACTCGACATCACAGATAAAGAAAAAGTAAAATCTCGGAGCAATCCAGTCCTTGGTATTCATGGTAAAATAGTAATTATACACAACTTTCGTTATTTGTCAATTGACATTTGTAATGCAATCGACTGGATTACCACAGCAGATTCTTATCAAAATAAACCACAGAAACGCAGGATTATTTCACAAAGGAAGTACTCCAGCTAAAACGTATTTAAAGAGATTAGGCAGAAAGCAACGGAAGAGAATCGCATCAAAAACATGATGTACAAAAAATGTTATGATTCATAATGAATTTCTGAAAAGCTCAAGAGAACTGAAAAAGAAAACTGGCTTGTTTACAAAATAATACATGCAAATGTTATCCTTAAAATCTTCAGCCTACACTAATAAACATATAAATAGCATTCTAGAACAGAAGCATTCTGGACCTCTCTACAAAACAAACAATTTATTCTACAGGTGATGTCAGTATACACGATTTCTCTGATCAACTACTGTGGTACAAGATAAGAAAACAACATTTTTTTTATTAAATGAAAAACAACTGCATCAGCAGAACTAGGGACATGATAAAAACTGAAGAAATCAGATGTACCACTGCAAGAAATTCAGAACAAATTAAAAAAATTCAGGTAATGCTTTGCACTCTAGAAGAATTGGAATAGTCACCACGATTTGAGGTTTGGAGCGGAAACCGGCCGGGAATGTGGAGCCATCATGTATTGCAAGAAGCCGGAGAACATTCTAAAATTCGCCGCAGAAGAAAGAAACCGGGTACATATAGGTTTTCACTGAGAAGATCAGGATTCAAAACTGTTCAAAACAATGGAAAATCCCATGTTTTATCTCCTAAGAAAATCATCTGAAAGAATTGCGATGGAAGATGTTTAACATTATATATTCGAGAAACATGATATTGATCGACAAAATTGATTCATCACTGGAAGGTAAAAAGAAAAGGAAAAATGAAATAGAATATCTATTCATGGGCAGAATTTCAATGATAAAGACAACTACTCGGCTGAGAGAGCCACGAACAAAGCTGCAAAAACGCATGAAGGATATTGTTCTGGTCGACAAAATGTGTAGACGCATATGTCACCTATGGGGTTAACACAAAGCACACCCATTCCTTGCTTCAAATTACGTCGACGTAACAACCAAACGAAACAATCCTCTCTCTCTTCTCTCTCTCTCTCTCTCTCTCCCTACACACACGTGCGCACGCGCACACACACACACAAACACACACGCACAGACAAATGCACACACAAGGACACCACATGCATACACGTACACGCAAACACACACACACACACACACACACACACACACACACGCTAACCTTTGAAATACTCAAAGTGGTCGACGGTGCAGAGCCTCTGGACCATTATCGCCGTGACAGTCACAACCACAAACACCACCACCCCTGTAAGGCAAAGCGGCACCACTTTGTCGGAAGACCTGTGCATAAGACATTTTTCTTATTAATCATGTAACACATGCAAGCCAAAGTTGGCCACGTAGCTGAGGTATTTTCAGGTAACTCTAAACACACCTGCTTTCCTCGAAACGATCAACAGCTTAAATGGGGACAACGGTTAGTCGATCAGTCTACAAACTGCAGAAAACGATTAAAACGGCAGCAGACGACAACTATCACCACACCTACTCACATCAGGCAACGGTAAACAGCGATAGCGGCAGACTACAATTCGTGCTGGCAAGGCCGAGTCAACACGATAGGACAGAAGCGTTTTTCAGCAACGTTGTGCAGTCGACAACTATCACTACACCTGCTTAACTCAGAGAACGGTACACAGCAAGAGCGGCAGACGACAACTCGTGAAGACCAGGTCAACGCGACAGGAGAGAAGTGCTTTGTAATAGCGTTGTGCAATTGAGACGGCGTGTGCGTTCACTGTGTCCACAAAGAGACCTCTGAAAAACATGCACCGGAACCGACCTGAGGTCGGCGTGCAGTACATAGTCCTACGTTATGTGTTGAGACAGCACTACATTTTCCTACAGTATGTGTTCAGACAGTACTACATTTTCCTACAGTATGTGTTCAGACAGCACTACATTTCCCTACAGTATGTGTTCAGACAGCATTGCATTTTCCTACAGTATGTGTTCAAACAGCACTACATTTCCCTACAGTATGTGTTCAGACAGCACTACATTTTCCTACAGTATGTGTTCAAACAGCACTACATTTTCCTACAGTATGTGTTCAGACAGCACTAATTTTCCTACAGTATGTGTTCAACTAGCACTTCATTTTCCTACAGCATGTGTTCAGACAGCACTACATTTTCCTACAGCATGTGTTCAGACAGCACTACATTTCCCTACAGTATGTGCTCAAACAGCACTATATTTTCCTATAGTATGTGTTCAGACAGCACTACATTTTCCTACAGCATGTGTTCAAACAGCACTACATTTTCCTACAGCATGTGTTCAGACAGCACTACATTTTCCTACAGTATGTGTTCAGACAGCACTACATTTTCCTACAGTAAGTGTTCAGGCAGCACTACATTATGTGTTCAGATGGCATTACATTTTTCCACAGTATATGTTCAGACAGCACTACATTTTCCTCTAGTATGTGTTTAGACAGCATTGTGTTATCCCCCTTCGGCTTGCAGCGGGGTAGTTGAAAGGGCCCCACATGTTCTTGGCAGCCTGACCGACATTTATTTGGACGTGACAAAGATAGGCCTAATTAAATACAAAAGACCCCCCCAAGGTGGTAGCAGGCAGTGTGTGTGTGTGTGTGTGTGTGTGTGTGTGTGTGTGTGTGTGTGTGTGCCTGTGCGTGCGTTGGGGGTCTTCCTGTTATATAAATCCTCAGGTTTCATTTCACCTTCTCCAAATTCAGCTTGGAGATTTACCACCATACTATGCATATAAAAAGACAGTCGTTTTTCTGCTGTATGGTGGCATTTTCTTCAACGCAACTATCATATTGCTAAACGAAGCGATGTCGGTATTCGAAGCTGGTCCAGGGGAGAAGGGTGTGATCAGACCGATCAGGAGGGAGGTGAAGAGGGTAGTACAAGAGGAGGGGGTAGGACAATGGAAGGTGGGGATGGGGTGGAATGGGATCGTTGAATCACGCCCATCTTGCCCCGAAATTGACGAGATACGTGATTGCTCGGTCTTTATGTTCGTTGTAATGGGTGTTGATTTTCTTGCATGAAGAAGACCTAAGAGGTCGAAACGCGTCGTCTTTTGTTTTGTGATTCGTTTGTTCATGTTTGGCGGACGTATTACTGAAACTTTTAAAGATTTGTTTAGATTTCCACCTGTAGTCGCCTCGCTTTGCAGTTAAGGGTAAATAGTCATAGATAAAATCAGCAAGAAAAAAAAATGTAGCTAGGCTAATAACAGCAGTGTCATATTGGAAAGCACCCTGTTGTTATGCTGCAGTGTTCGCAGAGGACCAGACCTGTGTCCAGAACAGTGAGGACACTGAGGGTCTGTGTGTATCTGGCGCCCACTGCCAGTTCTTCAATGACTGGCGTGTGCACGTGCGGCACGGTGGCTACGCGGCGACAGACGGATATAGTGATCAGTCCCGTTGTGAAGGCGTTGGTGAGTGCGCGTGTGCTCGTGCGTGCGTGCGCGCGCGCGCGTGTGTGTGTGTGTGTGTGTATGTGTGTGTGTGTGTGTGTGACTCTCTCTTTCTCTCTCCGTCTCTCTCGTCTCCCTCTGCACAAGAAGCACAGAATTTAATTCAATGAAATCTTCTTTATTGTATTTCTTTTTCCGATTAATGCAAACACGCACAACTACAATGCAAGGAAATGTAAAGCAGTCACATTGCAATTTTTCTGATTAAACAAGGGGAGCGGGGGGGGGGGGGGGGGAGGGGGGGCGGCGGGCTGTGTGATCCGGGGTGGAGTGGCGGTTATGGGAGAGGGGAGGGGGTATGAGAGGGAGGGGACACGATTGTTGGGGGAGAGGGGTATTCGGGGAGGGGTTGCAGAGGTGGGGAAGGTGGTAATGGGCTATGAGGGACATTTTTTTTCAGTAAAACCATCGCGAAAGGTGACATGACATATCCTCAGTCTCAACGATGACATATCATGTATGAACATCACTGGTTTGACCTGCCGCAGTGGTACAGTGGCTAGTGCCTCACGTTACTGTGGGCTGGGAGGTCGCCGGTTCGATTCTCACCAAAGCCATTTATTTTTGGGATTCTTCAGTTCCAGTTGGCTCCTACACAGAGCTTTATGTGTTATGCGCTCAGGCGGGGAGAGTTGAACCACACAGAGTTTCATCCGGTTAATGATGCCCTTCTGGTTGTTCATCCAGTGCACCGACCAATACTGCAGTTGCTTTATCTCCCGGTTCTGGTCGACCCAGAATGTATTATTAAGCAAAGTGGTAAGCACACCCTGTGATGTTGTCTTAGACCAGAATGGGCTTCCATTGCCTCATCATCTTTACTTCATCCTTACGAATTGTCATAAAACATGTCTTAAATTCTATTATTCTCCGCACCCTGCTCTTGTAATGATGTTAGTTTTTATTATTTCGTTCATACCCGCGGAAAGTCTCTGTCAAAGTCGCCTGTAACGGCAATAGAGATGATGGGAAAGGTCCGGAACAGAGGGACACTCCCTCACGCTGGCTCCACGACTAAGGAAGCATTGTCGTCAGTAGTAGGCCCAGTAGGTGAAGTCCTGCTTTTGTTGGATAAAGCCAGACATCACTGAGCATTAACGAAGTGCATTTCCACATCCATTTTGCGCCTAATGTGAGGAGATAAGTGATAGTTCGTTCTTCGTTTTCATTGTGTTGAATGTCGTTTGTCGTGCCTGAAGACAACAAAAATGGTCGAAACGCATCGTGTTTGTTGTGTAACTTGATCGTATTTCATTCGGCGGCATAGGAATTTCTAATTTAAGTTTGTATCATGGAAGTGATTCAGCGATAGTGCAGTGTCTCCAATAGTGGGTTGCCTCGTGACGATCTAATGTCGATCATTCCCTGCGGACTGCAATGCTGGGGCTGCGGCAGAACACCACGTGCTTTGTCCATGCATGAGCACCAGGAATGAGCGGTTTGGCAATAATGCGACTACGCGAGAAGAAGGGAGGGGGGAGGGCATAGTACAGAAAAAACCCCAAGTAGCAGTATTTCATGCTTAAAGTAAAATCGTAGGATAGAGAAATCCAAACAGTTTGTACATTGCACAGAAAGGAGCAGAATCCAGCAGTTGCAGTTATTGCACTAGGAATGGATAGAAGACACGTGTCTGTAGATGACTGGAGCTTCCTACATGAAGCATATACAGACACACGATCCGAAAGATGGACGATGGAAAGCCAGACGGAAAACAAAAACTTACGGAACAAAACGAAACTTTTGTATTGTATTCTTTCATTGAATGGAACCCAGCGGACAGGTTTAAGGAGATGTGAGACACGGCCATACTGTCGTGTTTCCCAAACTAATCTGTCAGCTGAATATTGCACTGCCCGAAGCTTACAATGGACCACCACATAAACATCAAAAGTCAAATTTGCCTTGTACAAGAATACAAACAAGAATCTGGGCAATTTCACCCGTTAGAAAGGAGAATGTGTTTCAGCGTAAGCAGAGTGAGAAATGTTTGAAACGTGTTCATCAAGGGTCAGGATGGCGCTGACAACGAGACTTCAATTTCTGGCAGAGGTAGCGAACATTTTTTAATGGTTATTTATTTCAGATGTCTTACTTCGCGAGAATTGATTTACACGGGCTAGAGAGCGACACTTTACTATTATCTGCTTGATAGCTCAAAATGATATCACAATTTTGTTTAAATAGTAAAACACTTTATTCAAACAGAGTGGAACAACACAGAAACCAAAAATCACTGAAGCCAACCCAAGTAAGCACAAAATGCAGGGGGAAAATCACTGCTGTGGTGTGCAGGGAAATAATCTGGTAGGGTTAACATGTAAGCCTGAGATCCATATCATGACCACAGCCAACTATGAACCTGAGCTCCTCACATGACCAGACGACCGATACGCCTACAGTGCTTCACCTACTTACACCGAGTCGTCTGCTCTAAAGCAGCTGTCGGCTTCACATATAACCCCTACACAGAGACTTACCAAAGTGAATCAGATAACGTGAACAGGATTATGAGACAAATCCAGAGAAATTCACTGACAAGGTTTTGGAATGGAACTGGCGTTTTGTGGTGGGTATGTGAGTCGGCGGGTGTCTTGGATACATTTGTCCAGGTCAGTCATCACGTGATAGGTTTCTGTATTGTTAGGATGTTGAAGGCTGAGGCACATACCACTGCTTGGTTCAGCCATGATGAATCTTTAGGAATATAACGTGGCGGTGGCGGGTTGACTGATGGCATGGTGTCGTAAAAAGACGCAATCAGCCAGTCCGCGTCAGTGACAGCAACTCGCATTTTCAGTGTGTTTCTGCTCAGGGTGTTGGCAGTTCCTCACGATGACGTCAGTAGCTTCAATTGATGTAATGACGTCTGTGACGCTGTAACATAACAAGTTGGTGATGAATCATATTACCAATCATGCGCACATTTGGTGACCGTAATGATCGTGATGACTCCATGATAATAGTGACGACTCTATGATGATAATGATGACTCTTTGTTGATAGTGCTGGCACCCAGTGACGTCAGTCAGGGCCCATCTGGAGGGATGGTGACATCACTGACCCCGGATGATGTCGGCGGCTTTCTCGGCAATCATGATGGTGGGGGCGTTGGTGTTTCCTGACACGATGGTGGGCATAATGGAAGCATCCACCACTCTGAGACCCTGGACCCCCTTCACCCTGGAGAGTGAGAAAACACAAAGATGAACCTAATGTATGGCAGTGGATCACGACCTATACCACCTGGTGAATCAAATGTCTATGAGCATGGATCAAGACCTTTACTATGCGGTACAGAAATCACGGTGTATGAACATGGATTAAGACTTTTACACGGTAATGCAGAAAACTTGGTGTATGAACATGGATTGAGACTTTTACCACGTGCTGAAGAAAACACTATGTCAAGACCTTTGACACGCAATGAAGAAAGCACACACTGTATAAACATGGTTCAAGACCTTTAACACTCGATGGGAAAACACAGAGGACAAATATGCTTTTAGGTCTTTACTATTTGAAAACCCCCCAGTGTATTTACTTGATCAAGACCTGTAGCATTTGATGGGAAAACGTAGTATATATACATGGTTCACGACCTTTACTATGTATTGAGAAAACACAGTGCATGAATGCGAATCAAGACTTTTACTTTGAGATGAGAAAACATAGCTGATGGACATGAACGAAGACATTCACTGTGTGGTAAGAAAACAGTTTATGAACACAAAGCAAGACTTTTACCATTTGGTGAAGAAAACACAGTGCATGAGGATGAACCTGGATCTTTACCACATGAGGAGAAACATAATATATGAGTAGGGATCAAGTTCTTTAGTATGTGAGGAGAAAGCAAATGTATTAACATGGATCAAGCTCTTTATTAAGTGACGAAGAAAGAATTCTGCAGGAGTAATGTTGATGCCAGCAGCCTTCCCGCATTCTAATTATGACTCTTTCACGGACAATCGGAACGTCGTCCTCATTTGATGAATCCTGTGCTGTTAGCACATTTAGATCTCATGTGCTGTGTTTGACGTCAAGTCCGGAGAAATGATCAGTCCACTTTTCAGTGATGTCTTTTTGGTGTGTGAGACAGTTGCCGTCATCGTCCTGAATGCTGCGGACTTGACCTTGTTTTTGTTAGGTCAGGCCCTTCACAATCGTGAAAGCTTTCTTCGTGTTGTCTTTTTTCCTTCAGTGTCCCCACACTGCTGTCTGATCCGACTTTCCTTTACATTCTTCACTTCTTCACTGACTCTTGTTTGGTGGACTGCGTGGAGTAAATCACAAACTGATTCAACGGGCAGAAAGGCGGCTCTCAGCAATGCATCGTGGAGTGCATAGAGCATGGTGAGACACCAAAGACATCATGGTTATCCACTGCATCTGACTCCCAGCAATGCATTGTGGAGTGCACAGAGCACGGTGGGACACAGAAGACATCATGGTCATCCACTGCATCTGACTCCCAGCAATGCATTGTGGAGTGCATAGAGCATGGTGAGACACAAAAAACATCATGGTCATCCACTGAATCTGACCACGGTCGACGAATGACTGAACTCCTCATTTTAAACAAAGTCAGTGCGCAAGTCACTTCTATCATCATCATAGCCACAGATAATCTCACCCTCCCCTCTCAACCCCAAAATGACTGAAGTGGTTCTCGTCGACTGGACGGACGAACAACATTGTTTGTAGCACTGTCTTCACCCACCCCCTCAGTCTGCTCGAGCGGTTTTAGTCCTTTTAGTGTCTCAGGTCCTCAAGATGCTGCTTAAGATCCATGGCTTCAATCTCCATCTGCTCATTCTTATGACTTCTGTCGCTGTCTCACTCATCATTTAGTTGAAATGCTTTGTGAAGGCTCCAAGGTTTTCTTTAAGAAAAGTAGTGGGCTGAATTTCTCTACCATGGCCGCTTGGCATTTGGAATTTCTCAGCAATGTCACGATCTTTTATTTTGTCAAGATTAGATTTGACAGCTCAGTATCTAAACATTTCATTTCCAGACCATACCTATTAGTTCTGTATATTGTTCCTCGAATTGATTTATGTATGAGACCTTGCATTCTGGATGGAATATCATACAGGTACAAAATACTGACGTAATACTCAAACAAATCTCCTTGGAAATGGGGAGAGGGAGAGTTTCTCTCATATGAAATAAATACTTCAGTATAAAAGACACAGTCATTATGTAGAACCATCAGAGACATGTTTTCACTGGTATTTCGCGGGTAATGGATATAACGTGTGAGTATATTCGACGTGAGGGTGTCAGGTGTGTTGTATATGCACCCACAATGATCTGCATTCCTCAAAACTCACCTGAGCAGGGGATCCACCACAGTGGAGGGATCTTTGGGATCCCCATCCTGCACGTGCAAGTGGGGTGATAAACGGTGATAGCAGTGTGGCGGATGTGACATCGCCAGTAGTCGTCACTGTCAAACACGTGCTGCTCGCTGCACGCCTTCACGGCTTCATCATTGTACTGAGCGTCCAGTGCGCGCATTGTGGGCGTGGTCATCAGGCGTTGGCACTGACGTATCCCTGTGGGAGGTGGACACAGAGTGGCATTGATGTATACCCCTTGGTTGTTAGAACGAAGGTCAGCACAGATGCTAGAGTGACATTGATGTACGTCTGGAAGTTGTTACAATGATACTGGGCGTTTGCCACTGGGTGTTAGATCGACAACGGCATTTGCCACTAGGTGTTAGAATGACACTGACGAAGAACACTAGATGTTAAAACAATATTGACATACTTCTTCTTCTGTGGTCGATTTTTTTGTTGCCTCAGATCTTCAATCCTGTCGCCATGATAGAAACCCACAGTCTTCTCGAGGCCTTAACGGCTGCCCCGAAGCTGCATCTGCAGTTCTGCACCCTCTGGCCAGGTTTGACGCCGTAGAACACCATGGGCTGGACAGTGTTGGTGGACGTGTTCTGGGGTCTGAGATCGAGTGCCACATGGACATTCGTCTGTGTGGGCAATCTGAATTCGACTGAGGTGGCTCAGCAGTCTTAAGTGGCCAGTTCGCAGTCTGAAGAAGAGTGTTTGCTGGTATCTCTTGAGCTGATGGACTAGATCAGCGCCACTATCTGCACGCAGCCTTCTCTTCCACTGGTTTTAATATTGGTTATGGATAATAGTTTTGGCCTCTCTATAGATCACCGGGTGGCTGAACAGCTCCATATTGCTGCCTGCCTTAGACAGAGCGTTAGCCTTCTCGTTCACACAAAACAGGTCTTAGAACGATGCTGACGGACGTCACAGGGAGTTAGACATTGACGTTTACTATTAGGAGTAAGAAATACAATGACAAATAATACTAGGTCTTAGAACGACAATGGCGATTACCACTACATTTGAGCTCGATATTGATGTTAATCACCAGCTGTTAGAGGGGCACTGACGTCCGTCACTAGGTGTAAGAAATACAATGAAAAATATCATAGATCTTAGAACGACACTGGCGTTTACCACTACGTGTTAGCACGATATTGATGTATACAACCAGGTGTTAGAGGGACACTGACGTTTTCTACTAGGCATTGGAGCGGCATTGTTCATCTCTATGTGTTAACGTAACATTGATGTCCATCCATTAGTTGTTAGAACGACGTTGAGGTATACCACAAGGAGTTAGGGAGACATTCGGTGCACTCGTCAGTTGCTGGAATGGTTCTGAAATAAACTACCAGGTGTTAGAGCGCCATTCACGTGTATCACTTAGGCGTCGGAATAACATTGACGTATGCTCACTGGGTGTCAGATGTGATATTGACTGATACTCATTAGAGATTGATACCCGTTAGGTGTCAGAATGATATCTACGTATATCCATTCGGTGTTAGAATGACGCATATTCATCGTTATCAGAATCACACTGACTTATACCCATTAGGTGTGACAACAACATTGACGTATACCCATTAAGCTACCAGACAAATTGAATTCCGTCCCTCCAGACAAACTGAATTTCACCCCTCCAGACACATCGACCACAGGTCATTTACCGTACAACAGGGGCTCCAGGTCCTCCTCTCTGGTCAGGTACTGGGGGTCAATCAAGGGGGGGTCCTGGGGTCGGGAGGACTGCAGTCTCACAGTGCCCACACTGAGGGGGCGGAGGAGGGTGGGGAGACAGGAGACCCCGTTGTGGCCAACTCTGTTCTTCAGCCTGGCTCTCTCCTGAAACATAGCGTAAGCTTTGTATTCATTTTGTCATGGCTCTCTTCTGCTGATCTATGTGGATGAAGATAACAAAGATGATTGTAAATTCATTGCAAACTGTGTCACACAGCGTAGATGATTTACTTTATTAGAAACATTCGCCCTAAACACGAAACATCCCATAATAATACTATAATGTCCATAGCAATTTCCCATCAATTTTCAAATTCATTCTGCTGTGTTCAAGTTCAAAATTCCGTCAGTTTTAAAGTTGCAAATGCATTTGCATATGTCGACAAGTAAGGCAGCAACTTTGTCTTCCAGTCAAGAAATAAAGTACTCCTTAGAAAGATCCCTACATTATACACTCTTAAAACTTCTCGCCTTTCTCTAAAATTATACTTTCTAACATTGCAGGGTGATGACATAGCTCACTTTGTTAGCCTCGTTTGTTCGTTTGTTTCTTGTAAGTCAAAGACAACTCAATGACCCAGAATCCAGCGGAAAGTGTGCGGTCATAGTTAGGACCCACTACACAATACCTCGGGTGTGACCTTGTGGAGTGAAGGCCAGTCCAGCAGTAAGGTCGCAATCTGCAGCTGGACGTCAGGGTAGTCTGCCCGCCTCAGCTCTTCCCTGCTGCCAAAGAACGCCATGGCCCCGGTGCCCCAGGGTGCGCGCAGTGCCCCTGGTGGGAAACAAGCCAAGTATCAACCAGCTGGGCAAATCAACTGATAAACGAAATGAAAAAGTCGGCAAATATACTAGGCAAACACATGAATGTGCGAAACTGTAGGAGAGCCGGTGTGTGTCGTTCGCCAGGATTACATGAAGCATGGGAAGGAAACGTTTGAACCAGTGAACGCTGGACCAAAGATGTAGATAGTCCACTCTTCTGCCCATGTAGCATGCACAGCGTGACAAACATGTAGCTAGTCCAATCTTCAGTCCGTAAAGCATGACAAAACATGTAGGTAGTCCATGTAGCATGTACACCATGACAAAACATGTAGGCAGTCCATTCATCAGCCCATACAGCTTGACAAAACATGTAGGCAGTCCATAGAGCATGTACACCATGACAAAACATGTAGGTCGCCGATTCATCAGCCCATAAAGTTTGACAAAACATGTAGGCAGTCCATAGAGCATGTACACCATGACAAAACATGTAGGTAGCCGATTCATCAGCCCATAAAGCATGTACATCAAACATGTACGTAGTCCATTCTTCTTTCCATGAGGTTCAACAAGACGTGTAGGTAATGCTTTCATCATCACATGTAAGTCATCCATCCTCTAGTCCGTGAGGTTTAACAGCAGTAATCCTTTCTTCAGTGTGCCAGGTATGGCACATTCTCCAGCCCATAAAGCTTGACAACATAAGTACACATCCATTCTTTAGTCCTTGATGCATGAAACACAGAGGTAACCCATTCTTCAGTTCATGAAACTAAGGCATGTCCACGGAACGAAATGTGTGTCTTTTTATCATTTTATTCTTTGGAGAAGATAAACAACACAAATCTTAACAGAAACGTCAATAAACAGTGAAGTGCGATGAACAATTCTACAGACAGAAAAGCAGCTGCTAAATCAAGAAAACGAGAAACAGTTAACAGAACAATAAAGATAAACTTGACACGGCAACAGCAATCCAGCCCTCAAACCACTCGTAGCAAGGTCAACAACATGGTGAGTAACTATAGACGCAGCAACAAAAACAACGGCAAGCACAGGAACACACAACTCACCTCTCATATCACAACCATTAGTGCATAGGCTAATCTACATAATGAACAAACAAACAAACAAGAACGAAAGTTGCAATAACATCAGTGACACAAACTCCACCTAGAACATCACCGCCACCGGCAGTAAGTCAGTCAACATAAAGAACAACAACAAACACCTGCCATAACATCAGGCACAGCAGCATCCAACCCTCCTTAATCAACATCATCACCTGTGGTATCTAGGTCCAGGGGTTACCTTCTCCAAGCAAGGCGTACTTAAGATATTCCCTGAAGCTGGTCAGCTTCTCCGGAGTGATGCCCATGGAGGAGTTGAGACGGAAACTGTAGTCCACCAACAGGTGATCCTGAAGGTTGTCCCCCACAGGGAGATCAGCATGGACTAGGATCTGCAAAGACAGAATTAACTTAAACAGACGATTTAACTGCACTGCTACCTGCAGGCACAGAGAACAGAAACAGATTATCTGCGTGTTCTGCCATCTGCAAAGAAAATCAGCAGAAACAAATGATCTGCATGTACCGTGTAATCTGCAGACACATAGAACAGACACAGATGATTTCCTTACATTACGATGTGCAGAAGCAGACAGACACATATTATCTGCATGAACAGACATCAAGAAAATAAATTGATTATGGTCTGCTTGCAGTGTGATCTGCAGAAAAACAATTAGAAGAAAAAAGAAACAAAAATGATATGTAGACAGCGTGACCTGTACAGACACGGACAGAGACTCAGAGCTGGAGACGATACTCTGCATACACTGCGATCTGTAGATACATAGCGTAAAAACTGTCGATGATCCCGATTGTAATGTGATCTGCAGCGACAATAAGCAAAGAAAATGATATGTTATTCTCTCTCTCCCTCTCTCTTTCTCTCTGAACCACACAGGCATACTGGAACACGGAATCAGCAATACATGACCAGAATGGAACAGCATCACAACATACAGACGTTGACGACGATATATGCATCGGCTGGGGTGAAGTTGGACACCTGACAACAGAAACAACACGCACACCCTACCGATCATGGAGGCTCCATTGTAATCCACCAGGGCATATCCTAATTCCTGTCCCGCTTTCCATAAGTGTTCTGACAGTTCATCAACTCGTGGTATCTCCACTTTCAGAGGCCCCCCAGTCTTGTGATACTCTGGTATGAGAAAATGATTAGATCTTGTCATTAAAAAAAACCCCGATAAGGTCCGTTTCTGGAGAATTCAAAACAGGAAACAATAAGTGAACATGAAAACTCATTTGCTACTGAAGACACATTCCATGCAGGGGGCATGTTTTAAAGAATATTAAAGGATGGAGGGAAGGAAGAGAATTAAAGAATATGTCTTAAGTCATACTTAAAAAAACTGCTGTCAATAAAAAGTGTGACACAACCAATTCGATGACAGTTTTCCCCGTGGAAAATAATACCTAAATAAATTTGAACATCAAGGCTCAGGCCATTTTAAAACGAAAAGAAAAAAAAGGAATTCTGTGGCCAGTCAAAACAGTCAAGCCACCCCTTTGTCCATCCAGACACGCTAACCCATCTGTCCCTCCATGTAAACACGCTAACCCATCTGTCCCTCCATGTAAACACGCTAACCCATCTGTCCCTCCATGTAAACACGCTAACCCATCTGTCCCTCCATGTAAACAAGCTAGCCTGCCCCTCTCTCCATACAAAGAAGCCAAGTCATAACTCTTTCCATGTAAACAAGCTGAGCCATTTCTCTCTCTCCTTGTAAACAAACTGAGCCATTTCTCTCTCTCTCTATCCATGTAAACAAACTGAGCCATTTCTCTCTCTCTCTCTCTCTCTCTCTCTTCTCTCTCTCTCTCTCCATGTAAACAAACTGAGCCATTTCTCTCTCTACCCATGTAAACAAACTGAGCCATTTCTCTCTCTATCCATGTAAACAAACCGAGCCATTTCTCTCTCTCTCTCTCCGTGTAAACAAGCTCAGCCATTTCTCTCTCTCTCTCTCCATGTAAACAAGCTGAGCCATCTCTCTCTCTCCCCATGTAAACAAGCTGAGCCATCTCTCTCTCTCTCCATGTAAACAAGCTAAGCTCCTCATCTTACCATCAACATCTAGGAAAGCTATTTATTCGCACAAGTTAAAGCCATTCCTCTTTCTATCCAAACAAGCTAAGCAATCTCTCTTTCCATCCACAAAACTAAGCCATCTTTTGCTAAGCCAATTCTCTCTTTATGTTACATCCAGTCATCCCTAACTCTACCTCAGCAGCCTATGTTATCTCTCCCTCTTAAAGCTAAGCTATTTCTTTTTTCATCTGAGCTAAGTCAGCCTGTCTCTTTCAAACAAGATAAGCCATGCCTCTTTTCATTAGGGCGAGCTGGGTCATTTCTTATCCGTTTGTCTTTTCTTTCCTTTTGCTTGACCCCTGTTGTTCCTGTCTATTGACGACTTCAGAGGGCGAGTTGTATTGTTTGTGCATTGCCATTCCTTCCTTCCATTCGTTTAACAATCTTGAAACAGCATTCATTTTATTCTCTTGATCGTCTTCTGCCAACCATCAATGATTCATTTGTCACCGATATTATGCCTACTGACTCAATCACTTATGTTCTCTCGATCAGCTCACCTTGCGGTCAGCCATTTGAAAGTCAGCCGGCTTTGTATAGTAACACAACCGCTTTTATTCTTGTTCAACTCCACCCTGCAGTCAGTCATTCAATCGTCAACTTGTTATGTCTAGTTACACAATCATCAATTTCATTCTCTTCTCAGGTCCAGCCTACAGTCAGACTTTCAATAGTCAACTTGTTACGTCTGAACGTTGACAAGTATTTTGACTGCTTGTAGTCAAGATTAAAAACAAACTGACTATGACCATAGGACAAAACAGTATTGATCCAAACCACACTGAAACAAGTCCGGCAATTTTGCAGCTGAAACCACAACCAGATTCTCAGGTGGACGTTCAAAGAAAGAAGTTTCACCTGTTGATCTGGACATGGGCGAGATTAAAGACTGAAAGAAGAAGAAGAAGAAGAAGAAGAAGAAGAAGAGGAAGAAGAAGAAGAAGAAGAGGAAGAAGAAGAAGAAGAAGAAGAAGAAGAAGAAGAAGAAGAAGAGAGGAGGAGGAGGAGGAGGAGGAGGAGGAGGAGGAGCAGAAGAAGAAGAAGAGGAATAAGAAGAAGAAAAGGAAGAGGAGGAGAGAAGAACACGGGCAAGATTAAAGACTGAAAGAAGAAGAAGAGGAGGAGGAGGAGGAGGAGGAGGAGGAGGAGGAGGAAGGATGGAGGGAAGGAAAGAATGAAGGAAGAAAAACCCACACCACTAGAGCCTGACATCAAACGCTTCTCTGAATCAGAAACAGATATGACTCTTGACTTAATTCTTAGTCTCTCCAACACAAACCTGAGTTCTGGAATTCAGGGTCCCGCATGTCTTCCGATTTCAAAAAGTAAGGCAGCACTTCCTTGTAGCTCCAGCCTCTAGCACCGACCTTGACCCAGTTATCGTAGTCATGGCGACTGCCCCGGACATACGCCATGCCATTGATACTGGAGGAACCACCCAGTACTTTGCCTCGAGGCCAGTAGGATTTCTGATCAGCATTACAATATTGTGCAATGATAACTTTCAGTGGAAAGATTACTTGCATGCACACTGGCATTACCATTTGGGGACATCTTCACCTATAAAGTCTAGACATATTCATCATTCTGCCAGGTCTGAGAGAAGAAAAAAATGCCAATATTAAAGTTTGTTTTACGGACACAAACACGTGCACACATAAACACCTACACATTCATCATGCACAAACATACATGCGCGCACGCACGCACACGCACGCACACACACACACACACACACACCACGCACGCACGCACGCACGCACGCACGCACGCACACACACACACACATGGGCAACCAAATCTGTGTTTACATAGACTCACTTGTATAAACACACTGCATGCATAATTGGGACATCATGTACAGACATTTAGCAAAGTTATTAACTCTGTAACACCAAGTTCCATATTAGCTTTCTGCAATGTAAAGAAAGCGAGCTATACAGCCACAGTGTGGTGTACTTGTTCTGATGACGCACAAGGATTGTCGCACATCATCTAAAGATAGACAGATAATTATGTAGATAGATGGATGGATGTACAGACAGACGGAGAGACAGGCAGACAGATAGACCGATAGAAAGACAGATAGATAGATAGAGAGACAGACAGATAGAGAGAGATGGTGGATAGCTGTATAGATAGATAGATAGATAGACAGAAATAAAGAGACATATAATGATAGAGAGATAGATAGACAGACAGACACATACACACAAACATACATACATACACACAGACCGACAGACAGACAGACATACATACAAACACACATGCGTATGTACGTACATGCATGCATATATACATACAAATTGTATGGTTTTTCTTTTGCATAATTCTTCTACGAATTCAAGATAATTGCAATCATTTCACTTTGTAGTTTGTTTCTGGTGTCTTTCCTCACCTGTCCATCAAAGGCCAAGGAGCTGTGAGTCTGGGGCTGGGTGAAGTACATCCAGTTGTACTGAGGGCTGGCGAAGTTTTCA